>JAMXBD010001842.1:0-282596 GCA_024138025.1 Combretum micranthum | reverse complement strand
GTAAACAACTCAAATATGCATGAAAAGCTTACACTAGTGTCAAACAATACATATACACTATTCCCGAGGATAGACAACGTACCTGCTATGGTATCCATACTGGAGTGTCCTTATGCTGTAAAGCATAAATCTTGGCAGTTGCTCTCTGCCCTTGACCCTGTGGTCTATTCATTAGTGCTCTAGAAACTACCTGCCTTCTCAATTCTTTACAATCTACAGCCTTATGCCCTCTTTGTCCACACGTAAAGCAAAAAATAGGTGGACCTCTTGATCGCTCAATGCAGAATCTCTGACTATGCCCCACTTTTCCACAGTTGAAGCATGCATTATCAGGCCATTTGCAGTCTTTCACATCATGGGATCCCTGGCATTTAAGGCATTTCCTATTAGAACTTGGACTAAAGATCTTACTTGTTGAGTGAAAGGCCTTTTCCCCCTATCTTGAGTGATAACCATAGCAGCTGGCCTCTTATGCAGGTAGACTTGGTTTCTGGGTTCATTCCTTCTCTTGATCTTGTTCAATCCTTGCTCAATCATTTTAACTTTGTTGACTGCAACAAAGTAGTTGTTCAAGTCCATTAGATTGACCTAGTACTGAATTTCAGGATCTAGACTCTTGATAAATCTGCTCACTTTGGCCTCTTCACTATCCTTTAGGGGGTTTAGTAAAACCTCATCAGTCGATGCAGCTCTGCTTCATACTCTTCTATAGTCATCTTGCCCTGCTGCAAAGTATAATACTCCTGAAGCATCTTCTGCTTCACACTATCGGGAAAGAACTCCCTGTAGAAGACTTGTTTGAACATCTCCCATGTGATTGCTCCTGCCATATGACGCTTGGTGCTCATCCACCAGTTGTTTGCTCTCCCAATCAGCAAATATGAGGCATATTCCATCTTTTTATTAGTTGGCATGTCTAAGGCAGCAAACGTCTTCTCCACCTCTTCAATCTATAATTGAGCATCCAATGGTTTCCCAGGCTGGGGCTCAAATTTGTAAACCAAGTCTACAAACTTGTTTGGGTTGAGCACATCAGCGTGTCTTGCTCTATAGCCTCCATTTCCACCATTTCCATTGTTCCTCTATGCCTCCTGTCTTCAGGCCTCAGCATTAGCCTGCATGACTTGTATATCGTTCCTCATATTGTGTTGTTGTTGGGTAACTGTAAACCCCCAAATTTTTGGAATCTGTTTAGCCTAAAACCCTAAACCGGAAGTCAACCTGAACTCTAAAGGTCAACAAAACCCTAGTTAGATATGATAGCTTAAGTCCAGCAATCCCGAATAAGAAACTCGATAAGAGTAAGTAGGAGTTTAGAATATAGAATAGTGCGTAATTATCTAAGGAAACGTAAAAAGATCAGATTAGTAAAACCGCAACTCGTTTCGAACCCGATCGGACACAGTTCTTGAAAAACGTGTCTCGAAGCTCGAAATAGTAAAAATATTCCGAATATACCGTTAGACTCGTAAAAATATAAGGTTTTCAAAAATATCAGTTTTATAATTTTTCAGCAAGTAAAAATAGCAGATATCGCATTTATACGCATATTTTCTTACTACCGGTACTTTATTAGTCATATCTACTTTACATTACACTATTCATTACTATTCTATACTATTCTTTTATCTCTACTTTTTCTTACACCTACTCTTACACACACCATAACCTATAACCTTTACTTTTTACCTTTCCCATAACTTTATTTCACATCTACCTTACTTATTACTTCTTTAAATCACAAAAATACAAAATAAAACTCTCTCTCGTGCCCCGCCCAACCCACACAACACCCCCCCCCCCCTCCCCCACATCTCACCATCTCAATTTTGTTTCAATTTTCTTTATTTAAATCACTAAAAAATCACTCCATATTTTCCTATAAATACCTTCCTCCTCTTTCACTTCTTTCACACAATTACTACCCACAAATTCCTTACAAAAACTCTCTCAAATTCTCCTCTCAAAACTATCTCCAAATATCCTCCCAAAACTGTCTTAAAATAATTCCAAAATAACTTCTACCTACAACAAAACCAAACCACATAACACTATCAAAGTCTTCTTAGGTAACCATTTCCTATTGTTTCTTCTTTCATGTCATGTACTTTATATGACCATAGTGTGAGTTTCCAAAGACTAAATGTTATGGAAGCTACATTACGTTCATGTATTGTTCATGTTCATGAAAATCTATTTATGCTTATGTTATTATTTTTGTTCATATTATTGTTATTATCTCTAAGTATTATTATCTCTATATATATACATATTCTTTAGAGCATATAAGCTCACTTGCAATTTATTTATTTTATGTAATGCAATTTATTTATTTATTCCTTTTTATTTTAAGACTAGTCTCTAGTCTTAGACTTCTCCTCATCAAGTCAAAACAAATTTTTCTTTCTTTCATTTTATTTTAATTTTGGGACTAGTCTACTTCTTAGTCCCGGGAGCCTTGAAAAAGCTAAGACTCCCAATACTTGACTTTATTATTTATGTTATTTTGTTTGCTATTATTTCTCATAATTCATGTTCATTTAAAATTGTTGTCCAAAAATTTCAAGTTCTAAAAGTAATTGACAAAAAGGAGATTTTAACACTTAGAAATAAGTTTATGTGAAGTATAAGATCTATGGTTTAAACAGGAATAAAGTTATTTCTTTTCAAGTTACAAAAAGAACCCACTAAATTTTAGAAACTACTTTTGCTATAAAAAGCTTCTTAAATCTCTTATTCCACTTTGTTTTTATAAAGAAAATAAATTTTGGTAAAAGAATGATTTCTATGAAAACATAATATGAGGAAAGGATGAGGAATTTTCAAATAAAAATCTTTGCAAACAAATAGACAAAGAAAATTGTATAGGAAAAATAAATAGGAAAAATAACACTATTATGGAGAACTTAGAAAGAAGAAAATTTAATTTCAAAAAGGTTATAAAACAAACATAAAACATCCTTAGAAAACAAAAGAAACAAAATATTCATTTCAAAAGATTTACAAAATAAATTCTTGTAAACTATGTTTTTCTAAAACTCCAAACCGACATTATTTTACTCAAGAAACATGATTGGACAACAAACACTTGAGCATGAATAAAATATGAGCTAAGTAACCATAAAAAGAGAATTTTTCAACTATATAGATAACTAAGTATTTATCAAGCAAATTTTGAATGATTGAACAAAAGTTCTTTTTAAGTTAGAAATTCGTGGTGAATTTTATCGCCACTGTTTCAAGGCTTAAATGGTTTAGCTTGATAAAAATAGTTTTATAAATGAATAGATCTTTTCAAGTAGATAGAAATCCGTATATTATATGCGTAATTCCGAGTTAAAATGACCAAGTTATAGCCATTTTAAACTGAAACTTTCCTTTATACGAACTTTAACGTTCTTTTGACATTGTCTTATCAAAATTCAAGAAAATCATCAAGAAATACTCATTGTGGGTATTTTCTTTGGCTAAGTGAATCCAAGGAAGGATACCTATATCCCAAAGATTATTTTGATTGAGTGGAGTGTGTGAATGACTCATCCGTATAGAAGAATAGTCGACATGGCATCGTGAGTTTATTTCCTTTAAATACAATACTTGTTGTGCTTGTAATTTAGTTGCATTAGAGTTAGGAAATGTCACGCCCCGAAGGGTATCCTAAACGTAGCAGTCCGCCACATACGTTATTAAAATTAGGAATGACTTCCGAAGTCACGCGAAAGTTTTCAACACCATATGTAAGGCGTCTATCACAACAAGAGGAGACACCGGTGGGATGTATAGTTTGAGATAGTAAATACGGCATACCAAAATCTATATAAACATCAAATTGATCATTAAGAGAATACAATCCTTACATCATCTTAGGTTTTTTTTTTCCTTATAATTCTCCAAACAATCATAATAACAACTTAATCTTTCTCACAACAAAATAATACTAATACCAAAAGACATTAAAAGATATTTAACCTAAGATCTTCAAAAGATTCCTAGAAGCTCCTTAAATCATAATTCCATCCGGGTATATGTAGTCCTTGTTCATGAAAGATATCAATCCTCTACAACAAAGGTCTATTGAGTATAAGCATAACTAGCTTGTGAGAATATTCCTGAATCAACGTACTTGTATAAATAGTTTCAAGCAAGTTATTAAGAAGCATATGAATGCATCAAGCTCTTTAAAACCCATCTTAGAATCCAACTCATGTAGTTTATTTCAGGTTCCTACTAGCCCATCATAGTTCTTTCAGGCTCCTATCGCCCATCTTGCAGATTTCTGGCTACTGCACCCCGGCTACTAAGCTCTTGTCCATCGAGATTAGCAGCTCATGCAATGAAACTAATACGTGATATGCATGAATCAATTAATATAATTCATAGTATTGATTAGAGTAATTTAAAGGTGATCACAGAATTTGCACACACTCCAACAGAATAATAGTAACACATAAGTTAATTAACAACGATTCATGCTTCGGTATGCTTAACATTCTTTCAACCAATATTATCATATATAATTCATTTTCATCTTTTCCTACTTCTAGTGCCTTTAGCTACAAGCACAACCAACTACGAAAAATGTAGGAAATAAACTCACTTGGCCATGAGGATCTATCTTTCTTACGGATGAGTCGATCGATAAATCCACTAATCAAAATAATCCTCCGGGTATGAATACTCCTCCTCGGGTTCACATAATCAAGAAGAATACCCATAATGAGTGTTTCTTATTGATTCTATGGTACTTATCAAAAACTATGTCATAAGATCGTTAAAATTCACGTAGAAGGTAATTCCAACTTAAAATGGCTATAACTTGGTCATTTTAACTCGAAATTGCGCTTATAATATATCGTTTTCTACCTACTCGAAAAGTTCTATCCATTTATAAGGTTATTTTTGTCATAAAAAGCCATTTGGGTTGGAAAACATTATGGTACATAATAGTTACGAATTTATAGTTCACAAAATATGATTTTTCCAAACTTCTTTTTACTCAAAAATCCTTAAACAAAATACATGTATACATTTATAGTAAAAAAAATCCTTTGAACATATTTTTATACTCATATTGTATGCATGATCTTTGTAGTGTTGTCTCAATATTGATATTTCATAAACAATTTGTCTTTAAGGATTTAAAAGATAAGACTTTTGGAAATTTCTCCTTTTTAAATTGTTAGAAGGAAAACAAAAATATATTTGAGTTGATATGAGTAAATGTTTTATTATTAATTCATCTTCTTAATTTTCAAAAGTAAATTCATTTTCAAAAATTTTGATTCTTTAAGTTATCTACCAACTTTATTTCTAGTGATTGAAAATAAGCTTTTCGAAATATTCTTTAAGTTTCAAATATTTGAAGTTGTGTTAAATGTATGTTTTCCTTATTTTTTTTATATTATTTCTCCTTTTTGGAAAATGGATATACCTTTAAACTTTACTTTTGGCAAATTTTATTTTCTAAGTTGGTTTTCAAAATAGTGAGTTGGTTTTACCTTGGTTTGAAAAACTTGTTTTATTCTTACTATTTGTCAAGTGATAGAACAATTCTTTTAGACAAGTTTATAAGAAAATCTTTCTTAATAAAGAATTGTTAACATTAGAACTTAGCAAAATTTCATTCTAATTTTGAAAAGAGAATAACAATTATAAAATTGAAGTTTTGAAGATGTTTTCATAGTGTGTGATTTTCAAAGTTTATAATGAATCTATTTAAGTTATAAAAGATAAGGTTGAGTTAAAATCTTAAGTCCAAGACTAAGAATTTTATCTTTATGGAGAATTAAGTTTGGTTTATAAAAGAAAAGAATTCTTTATATTATTTTGAAGAAATCTATTACTACTTCTCCTGGAAATTATGATTAGCTTATCCTTTGGAAAAACAAACTTAGATCTTTTGAGAAAAATTCCTTTTGTTAAGAAATCTAGTTTACTTTTGAAAGAACCGATTTTTATTTTGTTTTATTTTTGTTTAAGCCAACAACATTCTTAATCATGCATGAATATGATTATGTAGCAATGTAAAAGTAAAGATAAAACATAGTAAGATAGAAAGAAATACTTGTAAGTAAAAAAACATAAATAAATAATCAAGCATTGGGAACCTTAGCTTCGTCAAGATATCCCGGTCATGTATTAGGAGCCTTAGCTTCATCAAGGCAACCCGGGACTAAGAATGGACTAGTCCCAAAAGAAAAGAAAATTGTTTTGACTTGATATGGACAAGTCTAAGACTAGAAAGACTAATTTTAATAAATTGCATAAAACAAGTAAATAAATAAATTGCAAAACAAGTAAAGAAATAAATTGCAAGACTTGGAAATAAATAAATAACAAATGAGCTTATATGCTCTAAATAAATATATATACATAGTATACATAATATTATATTAGAGTAAAAATAATAACAATAATAACAACATAATAACATAATGTAAAATAGGAACATGAACAAAAACAAAACATGAACATATTGTTACTTCTTTAACTCATATGAGCCTAAGAAACATAAACTAAGCTCATGCTAAGTTGTATGAACACGATGAAGAAATTTAAGTAGGATTTTAGCTAAGGTTTAATGGAAGGTTTGAAAGAGATGAATGGGTTTTGTGTTTGATATTTTTCTTCTTGAAGTTGTAGGAATTGATAGAGAGTATTTTGTGAGAGATTTGTTAGAGAGGGGTTTTGAGAGAGTATTTTGGTAGAGTTTTGTTATGTAAAATGAGTGTGTGAAAGAATAAAGGAGGAAGGGGGTATTTATAGAATTTTTGGAGTGAATTTTGGATGTAATAAAATAATTTAAAAGAAAAATAATATAGAGGAGGGGAGAGATGGCCGATGCAAATTTGGAGAGAGAGGGGGGGGTATTTTGTTTGTTTTGTTATTTTTGTAAAGAAAAGAAATAAAGTATAAAGTTTGATGTGAATAAAGTTGTATTGGTAATATAAAAAGTAAAAAAATAGGTATGTAGGTAGTAAGAAATAGATGCAAGAAAAAGTAGAGATAGTGAAATAGTAATGAATAGTATGAATAGTACTATGAATAGTAGACTAGACATATAAAATACCGGTAGTAATAAAAATACGCATAATCAAGCTATATCTGTTATTTTTAGTTACCGAAAAATTATAAAACTGATATTTTTGAAATCATTGTTTAATTGCGAGTCTTTTGGTGTTATCGGAATATTTTTAATATTCTGAGCTCCGGGACATGTTTCTCGAGAACTGATCCAGTTTGAGTCCGAAGGACACTCGAAATTCGCGAATCTGATATTTTTATGTTACCCTATATTATTACGAACTATTTTAAGCTACTATATTAGTTTCGTTTTCTAGGGTTTGAAAACGCGGGATTGCCGGAGTTGAAATTGTTTGATTGTCTTGGTCTTTGTTAACTTTTGAAGTTCTGGTTTGACTAGGGCTAGGGTTTAATCCATCTTTACCCTAGAAATTGAGAGATTTAACTCAGGGATCGGATAGGTGGATCTTTTCATATACGGATTTTCGAATCGAACGATTATTGAACTTTCTATTTTTAGATTCCCTTTATGAAACTCTGTGATCGAAATTGTTTAAGGTTCAGTTTTAACTTGGTCAAACTTTAGGGTTTCGATTTGGTATTCCAAAACCATTCTCGAAAAATTCAGGGGCTTACAGGAAAAGACAAATGGATATATGTGTAAAATAATTCCTTGAAAGAATCCTAAGAATAGCGAGGCCGGAATTGATTAAATGTTTGTTTTAACATAACACTTGCTTTGTATGAGATTCTTTGATCGACTTAAATTTGATAATAATAATGTTATGATATCATAAATAAACGGATTCATGCATACCATGGAATGAGTCACATTGCATTTGGGTTATTATCCTTGGGTGAGAAGGATAGTAAGCTCATGTCGAAAGCAACACTTGGCGGAGTGTCTGAAAGCGATTGCTTGGTGGCGTTAAGGAAATGCTTGGTGGAAGATCCAAAAGCAAGGCTCAATTCAAGTAGACTTTATATGCTTGGCGATATTAGTCGAAAGCATAAATCTTTTTACTAAAACTACTTGTTTGAGGTTATGTATCACCAAACCCCAAATGGAGGACGCAAATCCATTCAACATATAGTTTCCGGAAAACTATATGCCATGTTTGCTCACGTGTATGATGTATTCAATTTGTTTGATTAAACAACTTATTTGAAATTTTGTTACAAGAAGTTATTTATGGAAATAGTTCTCACTAAGCCTGTTAGCTTATGCCCCCATAGATATCTTTTGCAGTTCCCTTATCTGTGGTTGAGGCCACGAGGACCCTCCAGTAAGGTAATTTTTTTTGGATAAGGAAATTCTAGGTGAATTTTAGTGTTGGATAAAAATGTACGAATATTCTTGTAATAGATTTGTGAATAAGGGAAATGTCCCTAAGTTTGTAAGATCATTGATATAAGTAAATGAATATTATGAATCCTCTTTTCTTAATATGTTATTACATCTTCTTAAGATTCATAATTCCATGTATGGTCCTCTAAATTTGTAAGAGCATGCCTTATACTTAATATCAAAGCTTTTGGGAGCGGCTAAGGTTGTCATACTTAAGCTTTAATATTGAGCATGACGGACTGTTACGTTTATGATACCCTTGGGGCGTGACAGTAACTACTCCCAAAAGGGTATTCACTGCTTGCATCAATTAAGTAGCATCTATGGGCATCTGTTGTCCTCCAGGGGTACTGGTGGGGGTGGAGGTGGGGGTAAATCCTTCGGTACAGGATTCAGAGGTGGTTGGTTTTCTGGTGACTGTTCCTCCTGACCATTTTTGGAGGAACCGGTATCAGGGACTCCTCTACGTGGTGGCATTTTACCAAGAAAAAGAAAAGATATCTATAAGGTTAAGGAAATACTAAAAGATTATAGTACTACAAAATATTATAACTTATGAATAAACGTTTCCAACTAATTTCTACCCTTCTCATCAAGGCTCACCATCCTAAGGAGTCATAACCTAAATCTAATGATCAAAACCTATTGCTCTGATACCACTTAAGCTGTAATGCCCTAACCTAAAGGCGTTACCAGCTCGCTACGTGTCCTTATCATGATAGACACACTAAGGCTATAGATTTCTAAAACTACAAATATGTATTTCAAGTATCACCAAATACTCACATATAGGTAACTTTTAAAACTTTTTCATAATAAAATAATTTTTCTCATCATAAACTAGCATAACTAAATGTCCAAACTAAAAATATAATAAAGAAATCCTTACAGATAAGAATCTCCAAAAGAAAATTAACTAACTCATAATATGTCTTTTCATCTCAAACTACTAAGAACTAATTTCAATTGTCAACAGGATGGTCATAACTGCTATCGCTCTTCCCATCATCGACAAATACATCATAGCCAGTCAAGTCATAAATTATAGAATCCTCACATGTACCTGTAGAAAAATAAGGATTGAGCAAAAACGGCCAGTACGCTAAACCGAAAACACATGCACATGAACATGCAAATTAGAATTACACATACAACTTATATTCTAATGCAATATGCACAAATTAATTATCTTTTTCATTAGCCTACGATCAACACAGTTTAGGACTATTGATCACTAATCCTAAACCCGGAGTAACTCATGACCCCGATGAAAACCATACTATAGATAATAAATACATATATAACTGCGTTCCACAATTAAGCTGGTAACGGCTCCTAATTTACTAAAATCATCTCCAGGTGCGGCTTCACTCGGGACAACACGCACAAGGATCATCAGGTTGCCAGCGTTAGTATCATACTACCGTCATAATCTTTACTAACTGCAGCCAAGCACAAGCAGCACTCGATTCAATTAAATTCCGATAAACATTAATTCAAATTTATAACAACTAATCCTACAAGCACATACAATCAAACATGGTAAGGTCGAACCTAGATTTGCTTTCAATCCTAATATACTCAATAGAAACTTTTAATTGAAAAGGAACCTAATCTCGTAATACTCCTATTTAGCAATATATATATATTGTAATCAATTCCAATTGTACTAACAACATCAAACCCTAACCCTAATTCCATAAATCAAATCGAAGATCAGCACACCTATTATCCCGTTTGCACTTTACAGATACCCTTTTCACAAATTCTCTAAAGTTCTTAACGAATTTTCACAAATTCCCTTCACAACACACACACATATATATACAATTCTCATGAGCAAAACAACTATGAAAGTTCATAACTTTAAATCCAATGATGAAGAACGGATTCATACTTACCTAGATCTCGCAGATCTTGTTCGCAATAGAGACCCTAATTTGTTCAATAAATGCTCTTGTCACAAATAATATACTATCGCTATAATCACGTTCATATAATCTATCAATCTTATAAATCATAAGACTAGGATAAAAATCTTACCTTTACTTTGATTTGAAACCGAAATCCTGCAAACCTGATATAGGGTTTCGCTCCTAGATCTTGAATCTCCTTTAAACGTACATAAAACTAGGATTAGACTAACTTAACTAAGGAAAAGAATTGAAAAGACCAAGTTTAGACCCACATACCTTAAGTTTAGTTGAGGAGGAAGTGTAGGAAACTCGTAGGTCTTAAGGTATATTTATAGAGGAAGCCAGCTTAGGAAAAATGCCAACATAGCTTAGGAAGTACGGCACAGATGTCCAGCGTTTAGATCGGCAGCCTAGCCCCTACGCTAGCGGCCTATACTGCTACATCGGTGGCCATAAGTCCGACCTACATCGTTGCTCCAAGTCGCCACAAGCTTCTCCAATGCCGGCATCTGTCTAACATAGGCCGGTGGCCTTTGGTCCTAGGCTAGCGGCCTTAATGCCAACTTAGGCTATTTTCATCTATCTCCTCATGTACGAGTTCCTCAGGTCCAAATCTATCTATTTAAAGACAAAATACCCTTATGAACAACATTTTTATTACGATTTAGCCATTCATTATAGATTATTTATCTATATCTTACATTAGGCATTAAGACAAGAAATCTTAGTCAATATAAGTAAGAATTACCTAGCCATTTAACAACTAAATGAATTCACACATAAGCATCTCCATTTAATGCATTCTCACACACATAAGCCCTTCATTTAATGCATTCACACACACATAGGACCCTTCATTTAATGTGTTCACACTTAGCTTACAATTTGTTCACTTCATCAAATCGTGTATCACCTAAATGCATTAAATGTAATTCCAAAAAGTAGAAAATAGAGAAATAGGTTTCTGGATAGTATGCACTAAACCACTTGTAGAATGTTCTCCAGTATGTTCTATAATAGGGTAAGTAATTTTTTCCGATTAGTAAAAGATACCAAAGACAAAATTATATTTAAAAGGATCATAACTCAGTAAATAAAATTTCTAGGTCTTAAGAATCGAGAGAAATAAAAGACGATTAATTTTTAGAGTCTATTGATCAGTAAAGGGAAATTTTGAAATAAAGCAATAGAAATGAAATATATGCAATATAACTAAAAACATATGAAAATTTGCAAATCTAAAGTTCAAATGAAAAATCTGAATATGTAGTCATGAAATTTAGGATTTTCTGAGTCTGTTGAGTATAATATCTTAATTTGATCTATTGGACCTAGAAACCTTAATCACATAAGCAAAAAAACCTAAATATATTAAACCATGTAAGCTTTAAATTTAAAATTTCAACTCGAGATTTACCTAAGTAAAATACAAAACCTTTAAACATAATTTAGAAGATGTTTTCTTGAACAAGTTGATGCATTCATATACATATGATCCAATATGCTACGAGATAGCCTAGATAAGTAAATCTATAAGTATTAAAATAACATTAACATGTGATGAACTCCTCTTAGAAGTCTTGAAATTGTCCATGGCAAGGAAAAGAGAGAGGATGGTGCCACTTGCAAGTCATGGGGACCATACAAGTTCAAAATATCCAAGGCTCATGGTTATGAAAATGATTTCTTCTAAATCTTAACAAAATCCATGCATTAATGGATGAAAAGGACATGATGCCTACTCAAATTCTCTCTCTCTTTCTTCCCTTCTAAACTGTAGATTTTTTTTTTCTAGGAGGTCATCATTAGCAATCATTACTTATTCAACTTAGTACCAATCAACTCATTCCAAGTAATCTTCTAAGTGGCCACTTGTGAGCCACAAAATCATTCTTTTTCTCTTCTCTAAACCATGAACCCTAAGGAGTATCCACAAACTTCTTCAACACTCTACAATCTTTAAGAAATCTATGCATTTAATGCATTCAAGGACAATAAGACAAGAAACCCCTGAAACCTTAACTTTGTCATGTAAGCCTTCATGCACATAGCAAACTCACATCAACATCAATAAATCTTCACAATCTTCCACCAACCATCACAATCTTTACAATCAATAACATTCATGCATGGAAGTCAAATGAAATTCCCTATTTCTTTCATGTATTTCTGTGAACTTCATTCTTCCTAAATAAGTGTAAACCTCTGAATTTTTGGATACTCTTAGAAAATAATCTTAGAGTTACATACTAAAACTGAAACCAAAACCTTAAAAACCGAACAAAGTTAAAAATGAATTATGGACAAGATCAAATACGAAATTTCTTAACCTTAAGAAAGAGAGGACCTTAAAAAACAGAATGGAAAGTTCAAAAATCGTTCGATTCAAAATCCAAACGTGAAACGATTCTTTATTTGGTCCTAACACGTAAATCGAGACAATATATCCAAATAACGCTCAAAGGAAAAATACTAAAACCTTAAACCCTTCAATAAATTTCAGAAAAAAAAAAATTCAATTACCACCAAAAGTCAAGCAGAGTCAACCCATAACGCTAGACTCGACTAAACAATCTTGAGGATTGTTATATACTAAATAAATCAAAAAATAAAGTAAAAATAAATAAATTTTGAACCAAAAAATATAAAACAGTCATAAATCCCAAAATTTTATAATCTTCCCTCAATTTCTTTTTCTCTTTCTTTTTCATTTATTTAATAAACTTATAATTCCCTTTACATTTATTTATAAATATCTCTTCCCTCGTTCACTTCTTACACTTTTTTTTTTACCATAATAAAACTCTGCCAAAATCATTCTCTCAACTTCTCTCTTTAATTTTTCTCTCCAAAATTCTCTTCCCAACTCTCTTTTCTTTCATAAAACTACCAACCACATATTACTACCAAAACTTCAATCCTTCTTTAACCAATAAATAATTTTAGGTAAAGATTCCTACATTCATCTTCATGTCATGCAACTTAACATGACTATAGTGTATGTTTCCTAAATCCATGGGTGTTATGGAAACAACAATATCTTCATGTTTGGTTCTTGTCATGTAAAAATTTTATTGTTATGTTGATATTATATTTTGCTCTATTTATTGCTTTCTATATTACTAAATATATTTATGTGTGTGTTTGTGTATATGTATTTCTTAGAGCATATAAGCTCACTAACATAACCTTTATTTATGCTCATGCAATTTATTTATTTCTTTCTTGCAATTTATTTATTTATTTCATACTATTATATTAAGACTAGTCTTTCTAGTCTTGACTTGTTCTCATCAAGTCAAAACAATTTTTCTTCTTTCCTTTTAGATTTATCCATAATCTAAGTCCAGAAAGCCTTGAAATAAATCGAAGACTCCCATGATTTTCTTATTTGTTTTCTTATTTTCTTAAAGGACTCGCCCATGTCTAAGTCCGGGAAGTTTTAATACAAGTTAAGACTTCCCAGTATTTGACTTTTATTATATACTTATTTAATTTCTATTTCTTTTATATATTATATGAATTATTTTTGTTCATGGTACTTAACTATAAGTTCATATTCATGCATAATCATATTATTATTGTCTCAATAAAAATAAAGATGAGTTCTTTCTTTAATAAAGAAAATAAGACTAAACTCTCTTTGAAAATAAATTTTTGTCACTTAGAAAAGGTTTTCCATCAAACACTTAGAGTTTTGTTCCAACAAATCCTTTTTCAAAAGTTAGACAAGTCCATCATAAATTTTTTGTGATATTATTATGCTAGATTTAACTAAGTAACTTCATTACACACTCTCTTTTCAAACTAATAAGATAAAAATTATTGTTTCAAAATTTAATATTGATAATTCTTTACTATGTAAATTTTTCTTAAAAACTTATTTATAAGATTATCACCAACACTTTAACAAACACTAAAAACAAAACAACTTTTCTAAGTCAAGTTTCAAATCAACTCATTAGTTAAAAAAAAAAAAACCACTCAGAAAAAATCGGTATACAACTTAAGGAACTATGTTTTAAGAAGTAAAATCCATTTCTTTTAAGAACTTAAGGAACTACAAATAATAGTTATAATAATTAGACACTTACTTATAATAAACTAAAGATCTTTCCAACAAAAGTCCATGTGTTGAAAAATTAATGGGATTAGAAAAGAGTCATTATGAGAATAAGAATTTAAAACAAGCTATTCCTTTAATTTCCCTCATAAGCTAAAAACTTAAAAAAATTTTATACACAACTTAGAATAATTTTCCTCACAACCACACAATGTTTCATGTTTTGGAAAATAATTAGATAAAAGAAGTTTAATATAAGGATGAAATATTCAAATGCACAAAATAAATATAAAACCATGATTTTCCTATAATTGAGTTGCATAGTTACAAAATCTAAGAATTTAGAGTTCCAATTATGAATCAACTTAAGAGAATTTCTATAAGGAAATATATTTAGAGTTTCATACCACCAACGGGTAAAACCGTGTCTTGTAAAATAAATTATTAGAATTCTTTTCAAATATGAGACTTTTGGGATTTTAAAATATTGTGAATCATGATTTCCTTGTTGATCGAGTCACATGTTTATAAACTAGCAAATTTAATCACAAGTCAAGGAGTGACTTTTCACAAAACTCTATCTTTCACAAAAATTGTCTACAAATTTTATTTTTAAGACAACATCACTAGAATCATGCATATAATATGAGCCTATGCATATATTAAAAAGGATTTTCCAACTATATATATATATATTATGTGTTTGCTATGGAATTTTTGGATGAAATAGAATTGAGAAAAATTACAAATTGAAACTAGAATTTTTATGCTACACTTTACCGACCTGTTTTCGAACCCAAAAGACTTCAGATGTTAAAAATAACCTCATAAATAGATAGATCTTTTTGAGTAGGTAGAAAACAACATCTTTTATGCGAAATTCCGAGTTAAGATAAGCATGTTATTGCCATTTCAAGTTAAGATTTCACATAATCCGAATTTTGACGAAAGTAACAAGATAGAATTAAAAAGTTTAAGTAAAACTTCTATGAAATACTCATTTCGAATATATCTTTTGTCTAGGTAATGAGGAATACAAGATTTCCCTTCCAAGGATTACTACGACTAAAGAGATTGCGATAAGAACAATTGAATTTTTCCTCTTAATTTCATTACCTTACTTGTGCTTGTAGATAGTTGTACTAGATCTATAGGTACAAGATAAAATAAACATATATAAGGGGGATGCAACCGGGGCGGGTGTCATGCCCTAAAGGGTACCCCAAACGTAACAGTCTACCATACTCAACATTAAAGCTTAAGTATAACAATCTTAGTCATTCCCAGAACTTTGATATTAAGTGTAAGGTGTGCTCTCACAATTTTAGAGGACCATACATGGAATTATGAAGCTTAAGAAGATATAATAACAATTTATGAAAAGAGGATTCATACTTTTTAAAACAACAGTCTTACAAATCTTAAGGGCATTCCCTAGTCACAAATAACTATAATCTATTACAATAATATTTCTATGAAATCTATATCTTATCTAATACTAAACTTTATCTAGAAATTCCTTAACTAAAAGGAAAGCACTTGGCTCCAGGGTCCACGTGGCCTCAACCACAAATTGGTAAACTGCAAAAGATATCTATGGGGGTTTAAGCTAATAGACTTAGTGAGAACTATTTCCATAAATAATTTCTTGTGTAATGGAATTCAAACAAGTTATTTAAGCAGATAAATGAAATGCAACATACATGTGGGCAAACAAGACATATAGTTTTCCACGAACTATATGTTAATTGGATTTACGCCCTCCATTTAAGGTTTGGTGATACGTAATCTCAAAACAAGTAGTTTTAATTAAAAAATTATGCTTTCGATCAATACCGTCAAGCATATTAAGTCTACTTGAATTGAGCCATGCTTTTGGACTTTCCGCCAAGCATTTAACTCCATGTCGCCAAGTAATCGCTTTCGGTCAATCCGCCAAGTGTCGCTTCCGACCTAAGCTACCATCCTTCTCACCCAAGGACAATAACCCAATGCAATGTGACTTACTTCATGGTATACATGGATCAATTTATTTATGATATCATAGCATTATTATTATCAACTTCAAGGTGATCATAGAATTTGATACAAATCAAGTGTTATACTAAAACAAACATTTAATCAATCCCGGCCTTGATATTCTTAGGATCCTTTCAACAAATTTTCTTACATTCAAATCCGTTTGTTTTTTCTTAATTCTAATGCAACTAGACTACAAGGACAATCAAGTAAAGCATTTTAAGGAAATAAACTCACGATGCCATGTCAACACTTCTCCAAACGGATGAGTCGTTCACACAATCCACTTAGTCGAAATAGTCCTCGGGGTATGGGTATCCTTCCTTGAGATCACCTAGTCAAAGAAAATATCCAAAATGAGTATTTCTTGATGACTTCCTTGAATTTTGACAAAACAATGTCATGAGAACGTCAAAGTTCGTATAAAGGAAGACTCCAATTTAAAATGGTCATAACTTGGTCATTTTAACGCGGATTTACGCTTATAATATACCGATTTCTACATATTCGAAAAGATCTATCCATTTCTAAAACTATTTTTATAAACTAGATCATTTAGGCCCTGAAACAGTGGTGATCAGATTCACCATGAATTTTTCTATCCCAAAAACAATTTGTTTCAAACTTTAAATCATTCAAAATTTGTTTGATAAATACTTAGTTATCTATATAGTTGAAAAATTCCTTTTTCATAGATACTTAGCTCATATTTTATCCATGCTGAAGTGTTTGTTGTCCAACCATGTTTCTTGATAAAACAATACTTAATTAAGAGTTTAAAAAACTATAGTTTATAAGAAATCCGTTTTGTAAATCCTTTAAAATGAATATTTTGATTCCTTTGTTTTTCAAAGAATTACTTTATGTTTGTATTACTATTTTTCTAAATGACTTTTTGATAAATTTCTTCTTTTCTAAATTCTCAACATTAATGCTACTTTTCCTATTTGTTTTCTTTGACTATTTATTTAAAAAATCTTGGTTTTAGAAACTCTTATTTTTGTTTCAAGGGATTTCCTTATATTATGAAAATTATTTTAGTATCAAAGTGATCTTCTTTTTAAGAAAACAAAGTAATATAAAAAACTTTTCAAAACAAAAGTAGCTTTTAAAATTGTAGTGAGTTCTTCTTAAAACTTGGAAAAGAATAACTTTACTTTTGTTAAATCATAGATTTTATGTTTCATGTAAAACTATTCTTAGGTGATAAAATCTCCTTTTTATCAAGTATAATTGGAGCTTTGAAAATTTGGACAACAATCTTAATGGACATGATTATGAGAAATAATAACAAGCAAAAATAGCATGAATAATAAATAAGGTCAAGTATTGGGATTATTAGCTTCTTCAACGCTCCCGGGACTAAGAAGTAGACTAGTCCCAAAAGAAAAATAAACTAAAATAAAGAAAAAAAATGTTTTGACTTGATGAGGACAAGTCTAAGACTAGAAATTAGCCTTAAAACAACAAGAAATAAATAAATTGCAATGAAATAAATAAATAAATTACTTTGCATGGAAATAAATAAATTGCAAGTGAGCTTATATGCTCTAAAGAATATATATACATATATAGATACATAATAATACTTAGATATAATAACAATAATAATATGAACAAAGTAAAATAATAATATAAACATAAATAGATATTCATGAATAAGAACAATACATGAACATAGTATAACTTCCATAACATTTAATTTTTGGAAACTTACATTATGGTCATGTAAAGTTACGAGAAAAAGAATATGTAAAGAAAAATTTACCTAAATAAGGTTTTTGAAGTATTATGTGGTTATGGGTTTTGTGTATGTAGAAGGTGGTTTGAGATAATTTTGAGATAGTTTTGAGAGAGTATTTGGAGAGAGTGTTGAGAGGAAAATTTGAGAGAGATTTGGTAGAATTTGTGGGTAGTAATTGTGTGAAAGAAGTGAAAGAGGAGGGGGGTATTTATAGGAAAATGTGGAGTGATTTTTGAGTGATTTAAATAAAAAAAAAATAAAAATAAAATTAGAGAGATGGAAAGGGGAAGGGGAGGGGGGGGGGGGGGGGGGGGGGGGGGGGGGCGGGCGAAGGTGGGGCTGGGGCACGGCCACAATATGGAGGGAGGAGAGAGGAGTTTTGTTTTGTATTTTTGTTAAATAAAATGTAATATTAAGTAAGGTAGATGTGAAATAAAGTTATGGGAAAGGTAAAAAGTAAAGGTTATAGGTTATGGTGTTGTAAGAGTAGGTGTTAGAAAAAGTAGAGAGAAAAGAATAGTGTAGAGTAGTAATGATTAGTGTAATGTAAAGTAGATATGATTAATAAAGTACCGGAAGTAAGAAAATACGCGTATAATTGCGATATCTATTATTTTTACTTACCGAAAAATTATAAAACTGATATTTTTGAAAACCTTATATTTTTACGAGTCTAACGGTATATTCAAAATATTTTTACTATTCCGAGCCTTAGGACACGTTTTTCAAGAACTGTATCTGTTTGGGTTCAAAACGATTCGCAGTTTTATTAATATGATCTTTTCAAACTTCCTTATGTAATTACGAACTATTCTACATACTAATCTCCTACTTACTTTCTTAGGGTTGCTTATTCGAGATTGCCAGACTTAAACCATTTAGTCCAACTAGGGTTTTGTTGACTTTAGAGTTTTCGGTTGACTTTTCAATTAGAGTTTAAGCTATACCGATTCCAAAAATTTGAGGGTTTACAGCGGGTTTGGGATGGGTCACATAAGACCTGAACCCGACCCGCTTCCTAATAGGATATCCCAAACCAACCTGCGACCCTATAAGGTTTTCTACTCAATACCCAAACCTGTCCCTAGGTTTTGACCCTGACCTGCCCCGCCCTGCGACCTGCTTTGTTTCTTTTTTTTTTTTCCTTTTCAACTCTTAGTTAAATTCAATTGTATCTTCAAAAAAATATTAGGTAGTAGGCCAGTAACTAGACTTCGGTATGGTCTAACCAAGCTTGGCTACTCAAACACACTCGCCAATTCACGGGCTCATAGAGCTAGCTATTTTACTTGTTAAAACATCAAAAATTAGTAATATTGCAAAAATAATTTTTTAAGAGATATAATTAAAAATTAGAAAAAAAGACCAAATAAAATTAAAACTATTAACAACCATTTTTAAAGACAATAATTAATAGGGTTTTGTTTTTTAAAATTTCAAACTCAACTTTTTAAATTATTTATAATATGACAGGTTTGGTTATCCATCGGGTTTTTTTTTGGACTCGAACCCGACCTAAAACTCTATAGGATCGGCATGTAATTTCCCAAACCCACATCGCGACCCTATAGGGTTTTTAACGGTTCGGAGGGTTGTGTACCCTATAATGACCCGCCCCGGTTGCATCCCTATATAGGTTTATATGTATATGTTTTTATGCATGTGTGATAATGAATGTTGAGCATATCGAAACCCACAAATGATTGTTTAAGTATATCATTAATATTACATTTTTCTTATGTGTGTATGATGTTTGTTTGATCGCTCTTAAGTATACCTTAATCATACTCAGCTTCGATATAAATTAAATGGACATGCATTGCATCTGTTAAGTCACATGTTGAAAGCTGTTACTCCTATGTGAAGAATCGAAAGATCTGAAGCCAAGATAGCCTACGACCATGCTCATTCTTAGGAAACTAAGGTGTACAGAGGATATATTCTAAGGATGAGCCGTGCTGATCGATCGCTGAGAGCATAGTGCTGAGGACTAGTAGTAAAAGATCGTGAAGACCTTTAATTACCATTCCTTAACCCTTGTTATGGAGGGGTAAATCTGTTCTATATATGGTTTCCGGATAACCATATATATTTATGTAATCATGTGATTGTTGCATAGCATGCATAGTATATGCATGAAAAATTAATAAACTTTTTTGAATTCACGGTGTGAATAAAGGGAAATATCTCCCTAAGCTCATTGTAAGCTTATACCCCCATAGGCTTTTGTTGAAATAGGTATGTTTGCGATTACATTCAAGGATCGAAATATTAAGGAAATCGATGGAAAATCTTTGACCTCTTCAGAAGGAGTGAAAACATAGGATGGATTTACTTTCATGTAATTTCATTACGAGTTATAATGATAGTTTATATTTTGGAGATTTATAGGATATGTAATTATGTAGTCTTGAAGACATTAGCGGGGGTATGCCCCTAAGAATTGTAACTGACCTTATTCATGTTTAATGTAAGTATTCCACTCACCTTGTTATTCAATTGTTATCAAAGTAAATTGCATTACTCCGATGCATTCCCTCTTATGTGTTGTACGCCTTGTGCACAATATGAAAGCTTTGGTGTGACTAAGAAAGTCATCCCTAGGCTTTAATATTATGTATAGTGAATCGCTACATTTAGGGTACCTCTCGGGGCATGACAATAACGTACACATCAACATCAATACCTTTCATTTTCACTTTCAACTGAGACTCGCATGTAAGAAACTTACCCATTTGTTCTAAACTCCAACTGTGAACCCACATCCACTTTCAAACATCTAATATCAACATCAAATCATGTTCTTACAATCATCAAGAACTCCTCTAAATCTTAGTTAAGGAACCATAGAAAATTATTACACTCTATCATAAATAGAGCTTTAGAATTATTAGGAGAAGTTCCATCATCAAATATATAAGGTAAATATCTAAATCATTCAATTTATTTCCTTGTTGAAAAATTTTGATACTTATATTGTATTCTTTTTCCTAAGGTTTTGGTCATCCTTAGAAAATGAATGATATCATCTCCAATTTCTACTAAGTTAAGGTAAACTCTACACCCTTTCGAGATTCTATTACATACATGCATCGAATTTAAGAAAATTTAATTTGATAAAAATAATATAAGCTCTTATAGAATTTGGCCACTCTAGCATATAAAACATATCATGCATTTTCTATGATAAAAATCCTAATTGCACTAAGTATTATGAGCATATAACACAACCTAATCATTTAAAGAAATTATGAACATATATAGTTCATAAAGGAGTTTTGGCCCTTAGAGGAACTTGAGCTTATCATGTAGTTTTGGTCATGAAACTTAGGTTACATTAAGTAATATCATCATATAATATGATTCATGAAGTCATATTAGTCCTTTAACTAGAATATGAACATGCATAACCCTATAATGAATTTTCGACCATTTTAAAATAACATGGATACCATATGTCTTCTATGATGAAACCTTAGTTATACTAAGTAATAGAAGCATATAACATGATTTATTAAGCTAAATTAATCATTTGAAGAAGATATGAACTTGTGCATGCTTGATGTCATGTATCAACCATGTTAGGGTTTATGTATGCCATAAGTTATAATCCAATATCTTACATGCACAAAAGATGGATTTTAAAGAGTATAAATAAGATTAAGGAGCAAAACAAGATAGAAAATCCTATATGTATCACTATGACATTTTTTGACCTTATAAGAGGATTAATGAGAAATCCATGACTAAATAAACAAATGAGTCATACTTAGAACCAAGAAAGCCTTAAGGAAGTTAATCTAGTAAATGAACTCAAGAATATACAACTAGATTAGCATATATGTCACGCCCCGTAGGGTATCTTAAACGTAACAGCCCGCCACATACTAAGTAAGACTCTCGAGTTCCCTACCCGAGCCCTCAGGAGTCTAAGTAGATATAAAGCGTTCCTTTACGACAATAGAATACTTCAACAAATGGAGTTAAACAGTTTAATGTGGCATTCATTAGCCATAGAATAAATCAAAACGCATAATTATAGTTTACAAAATCTAAGGGGCATTCCCCCGCAAAATAATAACAAGTCCATTACAGTCATCCAGAGTCCTTAGTTTCCAACGGAAGTCTATACAAAAAGAATGGATTAAACTTCTATGGGAAACTCCTATCTCCGGTACCTGTGCTGTGGCTTGCCTCGGCCTAAGCCATATAAACTCGTGCTGCAATAGATAAAAACTATGGGGGCGTAAGCTAACTAGCTTAGTGAGTAATAACTTCCATAACACAATTAAATACAATTCATTCAAACAAGTGATTATTCAAGCAAGTGTATGCATCAAACAAATGTGATCAACAAACATATGACCAACCGGAAATCATATGTGGATGGACTTGCGCCCTCCATCCCGGGTTAGCAGATTAACGAATCCTGCGGTACGACGCCGTTTAAGCTCACGGTCAACTAACAATATTTCGTTTTATGGATCACGATTAACCAACAAATTGTTTTATGGATCACGATTAACCAACATATTCGTTTTATGGGTACGAAAAACCAACCAATGCGAATGCTCCAACCCCATCGTGATATGAATGAATCCAATTTACAATTGAAGTCGAATATACATTAGTTCAATTCTCTTAGGTGACCAACAAGTATTCGCAGACATTCATCATAAGATACTCGCTAATCAGTCAATAGCTTAACACCCGGTTTCGATATTCCTTAAATTCCATTTCACATATCAACAGTAGACAACATATATAATTCCCATATACCCCACATGCATATACAATTTCTTTTTATCTTTGCCTATATCGCTAATGCCACTACATTACAATCACATTCATTAACTGAGAGTGGAAGTAAAACTTACTCGGCCATTGGACGCCGGTCTTTCTAATAGTAGTAGTCGGGAGGTAGGGTGTCGTCCTGCTCGGGATCACCTACCAAGTAAGAATAATCCTAATGAGATTCTCATTATGTAACCACATCAAGCTACACATCTAAACTACATGAATTCGGATTTCTCGCTATTTGCGGAAGTTCCGACTTAAAACGGCCATAACTTGGTCATTTCAACTCGGAATTTCGCAAATTTTATATCGATCTCTATCTACTTCGAAAAATCTATTTATTTCTAATATTAAATCCAAGTTTTGAAAATGGTAAGGTCACGGAACAGTGGGATCAGTTCTGTTCTGCCATTTCTCAATTCCGAAAAATTTGTTTTGCTTTTGATAAGAAATGTTCCTATTTGATGATTCATGCATGAATGGTATAGGAATGAATTACTAACATGAATGCCATGTAATGAACTTAATATATGCATAGTCATGATGATTTTGTGATAATAAACTTTATGAATTCCTAAGTGTTAGAAAATTCCATAAAGGTTATTTCTTAAGAAGCTATTCTTCCACTTTACACTCCTTAGGGTTTCTTTGATTTTTAATCTTGTAATTTTACTTGCTATCTAAATAAAAATAAGTTCTCAAAGTCTATATTAACCATGGCCTTCATTCATGCATAAAAATTCCCATTTTTCATTTGGTAATCATGTTTTTAAACAAGCTTTTTGTAAAAATCCGAATTTTCCAAATTTCATTTTCTTGCATTTTTCTTAAGGAAAAACTTGTCTAATGCATTAAAAAGTGAAGCTCCAATATATATATTATCTAAGGACTTCATTTAGCTTATAAAACATCCAATTTAGACTTAGATACTAAGTGTTCTTGTGGGCATGAACCTAAGTTACGAATTTGACTATTGATCCACACAACAATATTTTTCATTCTAACTCCACCACTTGTTTTACATTCCTATCATGCCTAAACCCATCCAAGCTTATGAAAATCATTCCTTCAATATTCCCATTACACATACCCTTCATTTTTCTTATGAAACATGAGTTTAAAAATGATTTTGGTGGCTTTTAAGGTAGGGTTTCCATTTCATCCGAATTTTCAACATTGCATATTCAACAAAACCTTTCCTTTTTCAATGTTCTTGCTTCCTACATGTAAAGATCTACTATCTAACACCTCTATACATATTCAAGACTACATTTTTATGATCATCAATGCATGGAAATAAAAGTAGCTATATGATCATACATGTTCATGAGTTGTGGATGTCTAAACTTTAGATCTACTATATATAATGCATGAATCATGGATCTCATGGCATGAACAACAATATATATAAACCCCGGTTTTTCAAGTAGCCAAGATAACCCTAGAACCGGAAATCAAAACCCTAAACCGGAATAGCTCAAGTCTGGAGTGAGAACTAGGAACCCTAATTCCGGCTTTTCCTCGGTTTCCAATTAAGAAACTTTTATAAGAAAATTTAAAATTGAATATAGTTCCTAATTATATTTCAAACCAAGAAAATATCAGATTTTTGGAAAATTTCAATTGGGTCATCCCGAGACCCATTATAGAAAACGTGCCCCGGAACTAGAATTTCAAAAATTTACTTATGAGTACTCATTTGAACCGAAATAAATAAGGATTTCAAAAATATATTTTTCATAATTTTCCGGTTTATGAAAAATACAGTTATAGCCTTTTTATTCGTTTCATTACTACCGGAAATTAAATTGTCTTGTCAACTATTCACTACTATTCATAAAGTACTACCTAGTCTACCTATTACCCACCCTACAAATCTAACCCTTACCATCACTCAAATCAACTCCTTTCTTCCATAACTTTTGTCCCTTCATCTTTATTACAATTATGACAAGTGATGCAAAAATCAAATCAGACAAATCAAATCAACACCCCCCCCTCCATGCTCCATTTGAAATTTTCTTACTTCTTTAACCTAATTCCACTTCCTATATACTACTTTTTCTCTCTCTTTCCTCATTCTTTCACTTTCCAAATTTTTCAAAGTGTAAAAGCTCCTTTTCTCTCCCCATTTCCCTCTTGGCCGAAAGTTTGAGCCCCCACACACACACAAACTTCCATTTCCTCTTTACATCTCCATTCCACTTCAAGTAAGTAAGCCTTTTACCCTTTCCATCCTTAGATCTTTGTTATGGCTAAGTAATTCTTGGATATTTCAACCAAGTGTCCCCATGATCTTTTGGTAGGGACAATGAGATATCAAACAAGAATACCGAACCATTACAAAGTGGATCTAACTTTTAAAGAAGCTTTCATACCAAAAGCTTTATGTTCCTCCACAAAAAGTGTTTTTAAACAAAGATTTTAAAAATATAGTTTTTATGTTTTCAAAACTCATTTAAGCATATGAATAATAGATCCATTTTATACTCATGATCATGTAGGCATTTAAGGTTTCATTATTATTTTGTGTCTATGTGCATTAATAGTCTTTAATGCTTTTGTCTTTAGTAAATAACCTTTTAGTATATAGATCTATGGTTAGATAAGATAATAAAGTCAAAAAGGAAAATACTTTTCAAGAAACACACTTGTGTAAATTCGGATGACTTTAAACCTAGGTCAAAAACACTTTTATCAACTTCTAAACATATATTTTATAAGAGAAATGAAGCCTATGGGTAATAGATAATGTTTAGTAATATTTTTCATGAGTCTAAATGAGTTTTTACTAAAGAAAATGTTGGAAACAAGAAATGAAGTCCATAGAAGTTTTGAGCTAAAAGTCATGTAGACAAAATTCGTAATAATGGATGTAGGGTTAGAAAACACTATTTTTCCAACTTCAAAAATGATATTTTCTTAAATAAATGAAGTCCTTAGGATATAGGTATAATAAATACTTAAAGTTTTAAGTACAAAATATATTTTTCCTAAAGGAATCAACTTGAAAATGGACTTTTGTAAATTCGGATTTTTGGAAACCCCATAGTAAAAGACCCACTTAAAAGTTTATAAATGTGGATTTTATTAAAGAAATAAAGGCCTTAGGATATAACTAATATAAGGGTCAAAATTTCTTTAAACAAAGTAGAGTTTTTCTAAAGAAAATCCTTGTAATATGTAGGTGTGGTCAAGTGTAGTGAATTCACTTACTAAACATTGGTATAAAATGGTTTCTAAGAAAAGTTTATTTTAAAATTCTTTAAATCTAAAAAGTTATAAGAACATAGACTCATTAAAGTTCACATCATGACATTCATGATAGGGAAAATCATTACCATTGCATTTAGTATCATTTTATACTTAGGAATCTCAAATGCATTCATGAAAACCGCATTTTTGGAATTGATAAACCCGCTGTACAGATCTGATCCCTCAATTCGAGGCTTAGATATTTTCAAAACTTGATTTAAACTTCATATTTAGAAAGCTCTTCCGAAGTAGATAGAAATCGGTATAAAATTTGCGAAATTCCGACTTAAAACGACCAAGTTATGGCCATTTTAAAACGGAACTTCGAAATGACGCGAATTCCGATTTTACTAAGTTTTCTTAGAGTTTTAGTGTCCTAAGTTGGTAGAATACT
Organism: Combretum micranthum; assembly: GCA_024138025.1. Lineage (NCBI taxonomy): Eukaryota > Viridiplantae > Streptophyta > Magnoliopsida > Myrtales > Combretaceae > Combretum > Combretum micranthum. Next base: position 256,037 of record JAMXBD010001842.1, on the reverse strand, counting down.
TATTAGGGTATTTCTTATATGAATAGGTGAACCCGTGGACGGTGACTTTGCCTCCGGATTTATTACTAGAAGAACGGTGTACCAATGGCGGAGTGAGTTTTTCTTCCCGATTCATTTATTGTATGTGCTTGTAAAGTAGTGCACTAGAATGTAGGACAAATGAATGGAATATGAATGATGGGGATTAATGGGAAATTATATGATTGATGATGATGTGAGAACAAATTAAGAATATCGAAACCGGGTGATAAACTTTGTTGTATAGTTAGCTATGATGGATTGTCTGAAAATTGATTGATCGCCTAAGTAAATGGCTTAATCAACTACTTGGACTAATGCTAAATTGACATGTGCATATCACAAGGGGAAGGAGCATTAGCATTTGTAGGTTAGTCGTGAACCATAAACGACATCGAATAATCGTAGGTTAGTCGTGAACCATAAACGACATCGAATAATCGTAGGTTAGTCGTGAACCATAAACGACATCGAATAATCGTAGGTTAGTCGTGAACCATAAACGACATCGAATAATCGTAGGTTAGCCGTGAACCATAAACGGGATATTGTTAGTACCGCAGTAGTCGTTAATCTGCTAACCCGGGATGGAGGGCGCAATTCCATCCACATATGATTTCCGGTTGGTCATATGTATGTTGAACTCATGTGTTTGATGCATACACTTGCTTGATTAATAACTTGATTGAATTGTTGTGACATAAATGTTTTTGTGGGAGATTACACTCACTAAGCTAGTTAGCTTACGTCCCTACAGTCCATTCCTTTTGCAGCTTACCCATTTGTGGCTTAGGCGACGTGACCCGGCTGAACAGGTACCGAAGCTAGGAGTTTTCCCTAGAAGTTGTAATTTCTGTATTAGACTTCCATAGAAAACTTCTAAGACTTGGATGACTGTAATAGACCGTTAAATATTCTTTTGCGGGGGAATGCCCCTTAGAATTTGTAATATTTATTTATGTTTCATGAATTATATCCTACTGCCTATGCATGCCAAATTAAGCTTTTATCTCCATTCGGACTTGTACTCTATTGTTGTAAAGGTACGCCTTACATCTATATGAGAATCTCGAAAGACTAAGGTGGTAATTCGGGAATCTTATATGGCATGTGGCGGATTATTACGTTTAGGGTACCCTATAGGGCGTGACAATATATATGCAAGATCTCTACTTTACATGCATGAACAAGTTGATATTTCAAACAAAACTCATTCAAAGACTAGATCCACTTCTTGTGATGGCTTGAGATTCTTGTAGTAGTGTTTTCATGTCCCTTGCTCATGCTCTTTGGGATCTAAATGAGAAAACACACAAGAATGATCTTGCCATTACAAGATTTGGGATGAACAAAGCCTAAAATCAACCTACCAATGGAGTCTTGAAGTGAAAAAGAGAAGAAAACAAGTTGAAGTTGTGAGAGAGGGAGGAGGGCAAACTCACGGCACTCTAAGGAAAAAAAAGAGAGAGTTTTTCTCTTTGTGACAATTTCAAACAAGAAGAAAATGAAGAGAGAGAGAGAACATTTAGTATATATATTAAGTGAATTAGGGTTTAGTTAAATAAAATGAAGTAAAAATAATTTAATTGAGAGGGAAACTAGGGGGGGGTGGGGCCGGGGCCGGGGGCGCGCCGGCCACACTTCATGTGTGTGTGTGTGTGTGTTTTAAAATTTGATTTTTGTAATTTAGTAAATTAAAATGTAATAAATGTGATAATTATTTAAGAGACAAAATTTCTTGGAAAAGAAAATTGAAATGAGTAGTTGTAAGGATGTAAGAATAGGGTATGGGTAGTGTGTAGTGTAGGTTGTACTTGTGAATAGTAGACAAGACATCTACTTTACCAGTTGTTCCGAAAACACGAGAAAAGCTATAACTGTAATTTTTATAGCTCGGAAAATTACGAAATTGATATTTTCGGAATCCTTATAAAATTACGGTTCTAATGAATATTCCAGAGCATTTTTCTGAATCCGTGGTCTGGGGCACGCCTTTCCGTAATTGAGCTCGGGAAGGCTCGGAATTGAAAAATTCCCGAATTTAAAACTTTTAAAGGTTTGAAATATACTTTAAAACAATAATTCAACTTCATTTACGTTATAAAATTTCTTTTATTATAAAACCGAAGGAAAGCCGGATTTAGGGTTCCTAGGCTTCTCTCACTGAACTCAACCTGGATCGGATTAGGGTTTTGCTTCCAACTCCCAGGGTTTCCTAGCTACTGAGAATACCGGGGTTTACAATATATGTCCCGACTTAATTAGAAAAGTTAGGATTTTCGAATCAAACTTGACTTTGTTCAAGATTAGATGAATAACTTGATGATTTAGCTTAGAATAAAGAGTCTAAAACCCAAATGTAACACCCTATACTCTCAAGCATAGGTCATGGCATACTCAAGAAACTAGGACTATAGTTCTTAGATAGATGTAAATTTAATAAATCTTAGTTAATGTGATCAAATTACTCAAAGATATGAACATAGATTAAGACCAAGAGAAGCAAAATGAAAATAATACCTAAGTATAATATTCATTCAACATGAGAATGGTGAATGGAAGACGGATATATTCCTCAAAATTCAATGACAAGAACTCAAGAAAATGATATAAACTTGAAATGAAAGTCAGAAACTCAACAATGAAATTTCACACCTTAAGGTACCTCTCAGCCCACTAGGATTAAGATAAGTGAAATTCACAAAATAAATAATTTAATTTAACCATGATATAGTACACATAATAAGCTTTCAAACGCCTATTCATATGCTAAAAATGGGGTTAAGGTGAGTACAATAGGCCTAGTTTAAAATTAAGTGATTAAAACCGGTATTCAGAATTATTTATGGTACTTTTCTTATGAAAATTTAGTTACCCAAACTTTGTAAGAAAATTTATAGAAAATAAACTCTACAAGCTTTGAAATGATTAATTAAATGATAAAAGTGAGTTAGGCATGAGAAAATGATATTGAGAATACGAAAACATGAAATTTATGGCACAAAGGCACAATAAGATTTATTACGAAAAAATAAGTATAGTAATGAGTATCTGTTATCTCATTTCATAAGGAAACAAATCGATTCTTGGACTTTCCAGTAGACAATTAAGTGAGGATGACAAGTGAGTAACTTTAACCTTATCACATTATTTGTGCCATAGTGTAGTACATATGTAATAATATATTGAAACTATTTTGCATGTGGGGTTAAGATTAATGTTTGTTGTATAATTATTGGTTGTATGCCAATATATGATATTAAAAGTGATAACCACTTTGATTGGCATAACATGTATGAAGCATGATGACAAATGCCTATGAATTGTATGGTCACCTAATAAATTGTCATAACTTATATTAGACTATATATTGAACTAAAAATGCATTGCATATTTTGCATCTATTGCATAGAGGTTTGTCAGTCCCGCTACGCATTTAGCATTTTAGGTTCCATCATGTGCACTTGGTTTTCTATATGAAATGTTTGTAGTTATACATAAGGCTACCATTTGTTCCATCGGTTCCACAGGAACTAAGCAGTCACCTAAAGGAATGCTGCCTGATGTAATCAACGTGAAATGGCTAATACTTAATGGAGTCTATACTATTCCAAGGTTAAAAATGAAATGTTTTGAAACTGGTTATGAGAAAGAATGGTACCCATTTTCCTTAGTTCTTAGATTCTCCTAGGCGCGGTAGAACATTGTTGTTGCTCTTTCAACCTTGATGAGAGGGCATAAATCTCTATCATGTTTAGATTCCAAGTTATCTAAGCTTGTACTTGTGCATATGGTTAATTGAGGCATTGCATATGTTTACTAACTATACTTGCTTGTTATTACTTGATGTGTGATATGGTCAACTTTTCTCACCGAGTCATGGTTTTGCTTACACTCCAGTGGTTTTTTATGTAGGAATAGTGCTTGTTAAGAATGGGCTATAAATGTGTGAAGAGTGTTTCTTCATCAAACCTTCTTAAATTTAGGAAGATAGGTTATAATAAACTTATAATACAATTTAGATAAATTGTACAAACATTTGAGACATTGTATTATGTAGGTTAAAACCCAATTTTACTATTTGGTAGGGGATACAAATTCTCTGCGATCTTACAAAATGTGGAAAATTGGGTTCCCTAGTGAATTTATATAAAGATATCTTATTTATATGTATGATTAAATGATTTGAAGTAAATGAATAGACAGAGTCTTGCCATCTCTGATTTGCAAGATGGTTTCATATTACAGATGCACACTTGATATGATAACTTTTGAAAATCCTACTAGGACCCTATTAGGGTCTTGACACATTTCGTTACTACTCTTACACGTAGGACCGGATGGATAAGGTGCCCTACTCCATCATGAGGAACTATTTTGTTCGAGGAATATCGTCTTGTAAACCCTTGAAATTTTGATTAAGTTTAAGCTTAATCTTAAAAATTAAAGATCAATCGGAACCCTAAAAGTTAACAAAAGGCTATAACAAACCCTAAAGTTAGATCCAACAATCCCGTGTTCTTGAACCCTCAATAACAAGATAAAATTAATCATGGATAATAGTTTATAATAATATTAGAAAGCTTAAAAATATTATAGTCGCAAATTTCTAATGTAGTTCGGATCCAAACGGGATCGGCTCTCGAAAAGCGTGACCCAGGGCTCGGAATAGTAAAAACATTCTCATAACACCGTTAGGTCTAAAATAATATAAGGATTTCAAAAATATCAGTTTTGTAATCTTTCGGTAGTTAAAAATAACATATATCATATTTATACGCGTATTTTCTTTACTACCGGTATATTATTAGTCTTGTTTACTATTTATTGTCTTATCCTACTATTCATTACTATTAATCTATCTCTATTTTACCTTACAATCTATTCTTTCTACCTATATACCTATTTTTTTACTTTTTATATTTCCAATACAACTTCACATCAACCATACTTCACATCTTAATTACATTTTATTACAAAACAACAAATAAAATCAATTTCTCTGTCTTCCTCCCTTAAGGCCGGCGCCATCCCTCTCTCTCTACCTCTATTTTTTTCTTTTTTAATTTATTTTATTACATCTAATTTTCCTTCATCTTCAACTATAAATATCCCCTCCCCCTCCACTTTTTTCACACCTTCATTTCACATAACAAAACTCTCTCAAATTTACTGCACAAATTCTCTCTACACCACTTTCTACTACCAAAACTCTCTTTCACCAATTCTTCACAAAAATCCTCCTTTATACACAAACCATCCAACACATATCACTAATCACATAAACCTACATTCATTATCTTCTTCCTACCACAAAAACACTTTCAGGTAAACTTCTACCACTATTTATTTACCAATGTCATGTAACTTAGCATGATCGTGGTGTGTTGTTTCTTGATACTCATATGAGTTGTAGAAGTAACAACATGTTCATGTTTTGTTCTTACACATGCTAAGAATTTCGATTTTATTATCTTATTGTTATTATGATATCATATTGTTATTATTGTTATTATTATTGTCATTATGCACCTAATCTAAATCTATATATTTATTAAGTATATATATATATATATTTAGAGCCTAATTCTCACCAATAACTTCTAACTTGCTCTTATTATTGTTTTTTTTTCTTTTTCTTTTCTTTTGGGACTAGTCTATTCTTAGTCCCGAGTTGCTTTGTGATAAAGTCATATTCTACTCAACTTTGCAATAATCAAATCATGTTTATCTATTATAGATTTTATAGAAATCGAATGGAAATGGTACTTAAGTATGCTTAAATTGTTATTTTATGTCATTAAGGACTTAAACAACAAATACAAGCAATTGGGAGAAGTTTCATGCAAATTTGGGAAAGAAATCAAACAAGGTCGGCCATGCAAGTATCATGATAGTTTTGGTGATGTTTCGTAAATTCAACATATCTCTCTCATCCGAGCTCCTATTGAGATGATTTCAAATGATACTGAAACCTAAGAGAGAGATCTTCAATTTTCATGCTTTAGGCGTGAATGAATTTGGAATGCATCAAGGCCAAAACATGCCATGAATTTGCTGCTATCACAGTGATGGTGTTCACGTTTTAGAAAATGATAGAGTTTGGTAAATTGCAGATATCTCTCTCATATGATCTTCTTTTGACATGATTCAACCTCATATGGAAAGAAAAGATATAAATATACAATCTTAATGTTTTGAGTTTTTGCTAATTATGAAAGAATGAAGGTTGAAAATCATCCTCAAGTCACTGCAAGTGCAGAACATCAGTAAGATTAGCAGATTGACACTGTTTTAGTAAATTTGATATATTTCTCTCATCCAAGGTTCGTTTGATATGATTCAAGATCCTATTGAAAGATAAGAGAAATATATACAACTTTCATTTTATGAGTTTTGGAAATTTCAATTGGATTAGGGTCAAAAATCGCCATGAAATTTCTGCTTATCAATGCTACTTAAAGGTTATTATCTATCTTGCTTCGGAATTGATTTTTGAATGTACACCAGCTATTGGAGATTCAAGGCCGCCAGCATTGAGGCCAGGTACATTCAAAAATGCTCTCGGAAATCAAATTTTAAAAAGAAGGCCGGTTAGATCAAAAGTACACCACCGGTGTAGAGTACCAGCATATCTTCTCTGCAACTTTTATATATATATATATATATATTATATACTTCTCTTGTTGTATCTTTTGAAAAAAAAAAAAAGAAAAAGAAACCTAGGCACGATTTTCCTCTTTTTCCTCCATAAATTCTTGATAAATTAGGGTTTAGAACACTAAAGTAATTAACTTTTTAATTTGATATTGGATTCCACACCGAATTCAAGTGGAAAACAACATTTGTGTTTGGATTTCAAGAACAGGATTCCATTGACAAGGTTATTTGTTCTTTTTCTTATATCCTCTTATTGGATGTTGTTTGATGCTTGATTTCTTGTGTTCTTAAATCGGTTTGAGTCTTTTATCTGGATTATATGATTGATGATTCTTGTTGTTGATTGATTACTTGTTCATATTCGGATTATCAATGTTATTTCACAAATCATGCAATTTTGGCTTTAATCTGGAATTCATGAATGATTAGGATTGTAATTGAGAAATTATATTCTAATCAATTTTGTGATTATCTAATTAGGATTGCATTTCACATAGGGATATGGGTTGTAATTCTATTAGGGTTTGTGAATTAGAAAAGAATTTTCAATTAACACTTTCCTAGGGATAGAGAACATTGATTGGTAATTTTAGGGTAATGGTTCACTTTGGGAAAAGGAATTGTTATCTTGTTCTTCATTCTTGAAAAACTGAACCCATTGATGATTTGGATTGACAAGTGCATTTTTGGTCAATAGCAGACATTCAATTTATTTCCAGATTTGATTGGCTCTAAACCTAATTTTATTTGAGGTGTGGACATCCAAGATTTTTAATAGTTTATTTATATTAAAAGAAAATCTAAAAAAAAAGAGAAACAAAGTTTGATTTGCCTAGCTATGAATTTGGACTGATATATTGATAGCTAGTCCTCACTCCCTGTGGATTCGACTCGGTATTCACCGAAATTTTATTACTGCACACGCACCCAATACATTGTCGGTTAATAATTGTACTTTAAAAGGAATTTCAAAAGAGACTAAAAAGAGTTTTAAAAAGCACATATAGAAAAAGCGTGATCACTTTGATGAAGCTAAGGCTCCCAACACTTGACCGTGTTACCTTGATCAAGTTAAGGCTCTTGTAATGACCTAAAATAAGGACATTATAACCCGCCACATGTTATTCTCTTAATAAGAGCACGCCAACGCTAAAATCTCAACCACAAGTATACACAATATAAAACTCCATAAACTCTCATAAAAGATACCTGTTTAAGTTATCTCATGAAACAAATCCTTTGAAGAAAACATCTTGTTGGCATAAACCAAAGCCAACATACTTAATAATCCAAAAACTCAAATAAAACTTATAACAATATCAAAGTTTATAAAAAGTAAAATTTCAAAACTTCACATCATCTTCTAAGTCTATCTTTAAGATCTACAACATCTTAAATGTCAGTAGGATAGTCTACTCCACTAGAATCCTCTCTTTCATCCACATAAATGTCATATCTTGATATGTCATACATAACTAGATCTCACTTAGTCCTGAAAATGATAAAAGAATGAGTAAAAACGCCCAGTACGCCAAACCACAAACAAAATGCAAATACCACACAACACACACACACACATATTCATGCATCTAATCCTAATGCAACAAACACAATTCATTATCTTTAATTAATCAACAAACAATACAGTGTAGAACTATAGTACTCTAGTTCCAAACCTGAAGTTTCTTATGATCCCTGAAAAACAAATAATATAGAAAATAGGTAATTATAAATATATTGGTGTTGGAGAATCATCCAAACACCGCGGCCTCTGCCAAAACCTAATCTACCGAAATCACTTCTATGCACGAGCCCACTCGGGACAACCTCACACATAAATCATCAGGGTGCCTCTTTAGTATCACACTCTGCGTGGTCTTTACTAACCAAAGCCAAACTCAAGTAACAAAATAATTTTACATGTTACATAGAATTAGATTAATTTGATATTTTAATCCTACACACAACAAACAGATCTAAACCTATAAGCACATACAACAAACAAGGTAAGGTCGTACTTGTATCAAATTCCAAGAACAGCACTCTAAATCACCAAAATCTGTTTTTATAACACAACTCCTAATTCAACAGAACCTGATAAAATTCAAAATACATCTCATCAGATAAACCTAAATCCATTCATATTTAAAACCCAAATTTCAACTAATATCAAATCTATACCTTTTTCCTTAATCACAACACCAAAATCCTTCAATTCAACAAATCTCCTCAATTACTTCTCCAAACCCTATAATTTCATTCAATACCATGTATATACAGAAATCAACAACTGTCATTTTTATAAAATCATAAAGATTAAAACTATCTAAATTCAATTATAAATCCTTTTAACACAAAAACCAGATCTACAGATAATCAGGGTTTTCGTCAATCTCCCTTCAAACAATAGAAAATTTTAAGGAACTATAAAATTATACACCTTAAAAGAAAAAAATGGTCTTTCAATTACCTGATCTGATAATCAATCTTCCTTAAACACCCACTCTTCAGATCTCCAAGAAAATTAGAACCGTTTCTCTAATTCTTCTTGAAAACAAAAGAATATCCTAAGATAATTCATAGATTGAAAGACTTTAAAGGAAAGATGTGATTTTGATTATCTAAATCCGATCTTCCTAGATCTCCTTTGACCAATAAAATCAAATCTCCAAAACCGATATGTATGTTTTCCAATTTTATCACAAATTCAATAATTAAACTCTAAGAAATCTAATAATCCATAAGATCTTTAAAAAAAAAATGATTTAGTTACCTTATCTGGTCTTCTGAATCTTTGGTGGCTATAAACTCTCAAAAAATAAGAATCTAGGTTTAGGGTTTTGTTGGAGAAGAGAATAAAGAAAGAATATATAGGGATTTGTGACTTTTCATCTTCCGTCATGTGTCTGTCATGTGACCAAAATTGCATTAAAATTAAATCTTGTTGACAAATTTAACCTTATAATTTATATCAATGGACACATTTATCCTTCTTTATGTAATATTTACTTGTATATTACAGTTTCCAATACTTGATATTAATATTATGCTCTTATTGATTCTTATACATATCTTATCTTATTATGATATATTGTTTTATTTCTTATGACTACATATTTATGTTTATGCATGATCACATTGATATTGTCTCAACAAAGATAAAAAGGAGATTTTACCAAACAAAGGAAGATGAGCTTCTTTCAAAAATAAACTTGTCACTTAAGAAATGATTTTTTTTTTTAATAAAAACATGGGAGTCTATCGTAATAAATCTTTTTCAAAATCTAGATAAATTCATCATAAGTTTTAGCAATAATAGAACACAGGAATTTGAACAAATGATACATAAAGTAGATATACCACATATACTCTTTTCAAAATAATAAAATGGAAAAGTCCTCTTTAAAAACTTAAGATTTTCAATTAGCAAAGGTTTGATTATATTTTCTTGTGAAAATTTCACCAATATTCTAAAGTATTAAGGATTAGACAAGCTTTATAAAAATCATCAAGAAAGTTCTTTTCTAGAAATGAAATTTTCTTAGGAATAAAAAATTAATTTTCTTAGGAATAAAAAATTAATAAACAACTTAGGAAGTCATTGCTATTTATTAAAATAAATGATCTTTAGGAAAAACTAAGAATATGAAAGCTTTGATAAATCTTAACCACTATCAAAGAATACCTAGGAACTATATTTTTAACCCTTAGAAATTATGCTATACGAATTATAGAGACAAAAATTGTTTTGGGACAAACTTAATTATTTCCAAAAGGCTAAAAATAAAATTGAAAGGAGGAGATACTCACTTAAAATGATTCAAAGAATTTTTCCAGCAAGATAAAGTGGAAATTTCAAAGTTTTGCTTTTCCAACTTCTAGAACACATTGTTTTACAAAAATCATTGCTGAGACAACTTCACTAAATTCATGCATATGATATGAGTCTATATATATATATATATATAAAGGATTTTTCTGACTATACTAATATCTACATTTCGGTGCAAGTATTTTTTTTTGGATAAAGAAAAATTTGCAAATTTATGTTTTGAAATTGAAATGTTCATGATGAATCTATACCCTATGGTTTTGGAACCCAAACGACTTTATATGACAAAAATAACCTTAGAAAGGATAGATCTTTTCAAATAGATAGAAAACAGTATATAATATGCGAAATTCCAAGTTAAAATGATCAAGTTATGGCCATTTTAAGTTGGGATTTCCACCCATACGAATTTTCCCACAACTAGAGAATAGACTTAGAAATTTTGACTAGAAATTCCATAGAATACTCATTTTTGGGTATTTCCTTTGTTTAGGAAACAAGGAGGAAGACGTGTACTACCTCGAGGACTATTACGATTAAGGGAGTATCATCGACCCATGGCCGAGTGAGTCTACTCCCCTTATTTTCATGCTTATGTTTATGCTTGTAGCATAGTTGCACAAGACTTAAGAAAAAATAAAATTGAAAATGCATGTGATTAAATGTTGATGAAAGACTTTAAGTATATCGAGCCATGATTGCTTATAATGAGTTGTATTTCCATTAACATGTTGAAGTGTTTGAAATTGGGTGATCACTTGCAAGAAAATTGTATTCAAATGGGTAGACTTAAATAAAAATTGAGACATGCACTTCATTTGTTGAGTCACATTTCATTAGCTATTATACAATTGGTGGGACAAGTGTATGATAGTAGTAGTGGCATAAGTAGTATCTGTATGTGGCGAATAGGAGCCAGTAAAATCTATAAATTGGTGTGAGTAGGAGCCGCTAAGAACTACAGGTTTTTATGGTGAATAATAGCCGGTAAGATCTATAAAAATGGTTCTAAAGAAATGTTGGCTGTAATTGGCCGGAATACTTAACCTCGAATGAATGACGTAAATTCATTCAACATATAATTCCTCGGAAATCATATGTCTCGTATACTCACGTGTCCGTTGCATTCCACTTGCTTGTTTAATATACTTGGTTGTTATTTTGTTTTAAGTATGATTATCGGGTTTATTCTCACTAAGCTCGTAAAACTTACATCCCTATAGATATTTTTATACACAAGAACACATGTTCTTATACTCGAGGTCTCACCATATCCACATAAGTTTTTTTTTTGGGCTTTTGGAGGAACTCTACTTGAAGAATTATATTAAAATTCCTTTAAAATCTTTTGATAAAGTGTTTAAGTTATGTTTAAAGACTAGTAACCTTTATGAGATCCATAGGGATTTAGCGGGGGGATGCCCCTATGAATTATGTAATAGACTCTTAATCACTTTTATGAGGTAACTTTATTTCTAGATTCTTATATGTTCATTATTACTTGCTTAAACCACACTTCTTACGGAGACTTTCGCGTGACTAAGATTGTCATTCTTAAGTCTTGATATTATATGTGGGGGACTGCCACTTTTAAGATATCCTTCGGGAAATAACAGTTTAAGTTGGTATCAGAGTAACAAGTTTAAAGGAATAAAGGTAATAGGAATGAATCTAAAAAGAAAAGAGTAGATAAGTTAAAAATTGAGTAGACGAAGGCATAGATCTAGATAAGATTAGATAAGTCTAGAATTTTCTAAAAGAACTAATGACCTCCCTTGTCTTTTATAGCTTACTCTTGGTGAAGTTAGAGCTAAGGCCCAACGTTTGAACATGAGAAGTGATGAGACCCTTGTGGACTATCAGTTGAAAGTAAGAAGTATATGTGAAGAATTTGCCCTTGTGGGACAACTTAGGTCCGTTCGGGAAATGTGTAATATGTGGAGAAGAGGACTCCGTGATACTATATGGGATTATGTGATTGATGGTTTAAGATATTGTAATCCACTAGATTTTACAATGGTTTCTAAGTTCAAACCTGGAACAGGAAGTCAACCAGAAACCCTAATCAACAAAAACTTATGCCAAAACCCTAAAGTTTAGATCTGGCAATCCCGTGCTCTCAAACCCTAGATAACGAAATTAAGTTAATGGTTCGTAATAGTTCGTAATTATATAGGAAAGTATAAAAATATAAGATATGTCAATTTCTAGTGTCTTTCGGATTCGAACGGGATCAATTTCGAAAACCATGCTCGGGAACACCGAATGGTAAAAATATTTCGATTATACCATTAGACTTGTAATAATATAGGAAATACAAAAATATTAGTTTCGTAATTTTTTGTAGCTAAAATTACAGATATCGCATTTATACGCATATTTTCTTTACTATCGATAACTTATTAGTCTTGTTTACTATTCATTGTACTTCTCTGTTATTCGTTACTATTCACCTATCTCTACTTTTCCTTACTACCTATTCTTACTACCTATATACCTATTTTCTTACTTTTTACCTTTCAATACATCTTATATCAAATCATATCTTACATATTAATTATTTTATTATAAAAATATAAACAAATCAACTCTTTCTCTCTCTTATTTCCCTCTAAACCGGCGCCATTTCTTCCCCCCTCTCTCTTATTTTATTTTCTTTCAATTTATCTTATTACATCAAATTTTTATTCCATAAGTTCTATAAATACCCTCTTTCTCTTCACTTCTTTCATACCTTCATTTTATACAACAAAACTCTCTCAAAATCTCTCCACAAACACTCTCCACAAAATTCTACTCTACTAAAACTCTCTTTCGCCAAACACTCACAAATTTCCTCTCTACACACAATCTATCTACCACATATCTTCAAGCACATAAACCATGTCATGTAACTTAGTATGATCATAACGTTGTTTTGAAACCCACATGAGATGTAAAAGTAACAACATATTCATGTTTTGTTCTTGCATATGAAATTCCCATATTATTATCTTGTTATTACGCTTTTATATATGTTGTTATTATTGTTATTACCTTGTCATTATTATGATTCTAACATAACTATATATATGTATTATTATATATATCTAAATATTTCTTAGAGTCTAAATGCTCATCAACTTTTACTAAATTGCTTCTATTACTATTATTGCTTTTCTTTTTCTTTCTTTCTCTTTTTCTTTTGGGACTAAGTCCTGAGTTGCCTTGATGAAGCTAAGGCTCTTAATACTTGACCGGGTTGCCTTGATAAAGCTAAGGTTCCCAATACTTGACTATAAATCTTGCTTATTATTACTATTGCGTCTTAATATTATCTTGCTTCTTATTTTATATTTTCATCATCTACATACCATGATCATAATACATGCATTTACATAATGATATTGTCCCAATTAAATTCAAAGCAGAGTTTTTATTTAATAAAGGAACTTTAAACTAAATTTTCTATTATGTAAATTGTCACCAAATAAAGGAGTTCTCATTAGCAACATAAAAATGGATTTTTTTTTTCAACATTTTCTCAAGTTTCTGAAAGCTTTCTCAAATAACAACAAGAATAGTTTTACTAAGGAAATAAAAGAAATAAACACCTTCTTTTTAGAATATGGTAACCTAAGTCTTAGTAAAATAATTTATTGATATTCAAAGTTTTCACAAAAAGCTCATGATTAAAGTCTTTTCAACCCCATAACAAAAACCAAGAAACAACCTAGTTTTCAAGTAAGATAAAATCAACCTAGTAGCTTATAAACCCACTTAGAAAAATAATGAATTTTTAAGTTCCAAAGGAGGAACCTATTTTCAAAGAATAACAAGAATATAAATATGATAAGATCAAAAACAAAAGATTTTATCAATGAAGATGTCACGCCCCAGAGGGTACCCTAAACGTAGCAATCCGCCGCACATAATATTAAAGCTAATGAATGACAATCTTAGTCACGCAGCAGCTTCGATATTACGTGCAAGGCATGCTTCCAAGATAGTAGGAGACTCAAAGGGGTATTACGTTTAAGCAGATAATAAAATCATGCAAGAACTTATAAAGGTAAATATGTAATAATCATTAAGATAAAATTCTTACTACTTCTTAGAGGCATTCCCCCATACTTAAAGTCTTGCTAATCTAAGCCATCTTAAAAACATACATGAATATAACAAAAGTCTACTATAGAGATTTTTCTTAAAAGTCTACATCCAAAAACTAAAATATGTGAACTTCTTCCAAAAACTCCTAGTAACTTTGGCTCATACCTGACAAAAGAGGCTCCTTGGTGCCAATCACAAGCAATCAAACTGTAATAAAAAGCTATCGGGGTATAAGCAAAACTAGCTTAGTGAGATAACTCCTTTCTTCCAATTATTTCCATAAAACATACAAGTATTTTAGGTAATCATATGAGAATGCATGAATCACATGAGCAAACAAAATACACATGATTAACCGGAAACCATGTGTAGCATGGATTTTACGCCCTCCATGTCAATGGTTGGTGGTTACCAGACCATACAACCATCAATAATTGCAGACTTACGGATCCTACTTGCCCATGTAAACTTTTCGGCTACTACTAGCCATCACTACAACTTCTTGTTTCCCCACACGAAGAATAATAGCAAAAAATAAATGTGACTCACAATATGTCATGCATGAATTGTTCTTAATATCGGTCTATCCAATTATTGCCGATTTCAAGTTAAAGGTGACCAAAACAATATTTATCATACCATTGTAAGAAAACATAAATTATTCATCAATTCCCTTTTCGATATACTTAGCTTTTTATTCAACAACCACTTCATTCAACATACATCTAAATCACACAACATTTCATCTTATTTTTCCTTAATTTCTAATGCCACTACTTATAATCACATTCAAGGAAACAAAATTAGTAAGGGATTACTCACTCCATGACGATCGCTCCTAGTCGAAATAATCTTCCGAGAAGGCGATATTGGTTCCTTATTCACCTAAACAAGATGAAATACCCAAAATGAGTCTTTTATAGAATTTCTAGTTAAAGATTCTAAGTCTATCTCTTTATTACAATAAAAATTGGATTGGAGAAAGTTCCAACTTAAAATGGCCATAATTAGCTCATTTGAACTCGAAATTTCACATATTATATATCGTTTTCTACCTACTCGAAAAGATCTATCTATCTCTAAGGTTATTTTTACTAAAAAAGGTCAATTGGGTCTCGGATTAGAAGGGTACAGATCTAACACAAAAATTCCTTTCTTGAAAAACAACATTTTCAAATCCTTCATTCACTAAAGCTTGTTTAAGTAAAACTCAAATACGTATATACTTGAAAAGAATCCCTTAAGTATATAAATAGACTCATAATTTATGCATGATGCTATAGATGTTGTCTTATTTAATTAATTTCTTTAAAGCAACCTTTTCTAGGTTTTGGAAAAAATTGGATTTGTTAAATTTTACTTTATGTGGTTAAAGTAACTTATAAATTTTTGGATGATAAAAATATAATATCCTATATTTTGATTCTTTAGTTTATCAAAAGTGAGTTGAAAATAAAGTTTGGTCTTTTGAGGTTATCTACCAATTTTATTTCAAGGAATTGAAAAATAGAGTTTCCAAAAGTTTTCTTTAGTAGTACTTGATGAGTTTATCTTTGAAAATTTATTTTCATTTTCCTTCTAAGTTGATTTTCTTGAAAACTTATTTAGCACTTGGTTTAGAAAGTTGGTAAAAATAGTATCAAGTTATTATCTATATATCAAGATTTCTTATGTTGTTATTTGAAAAGGAAGTATCTTTAGACTTTGAAGAAACTTCTTTTATTAATAGTTTGAAATTTCATGATGAGCTTATATAAACCTTTAAAAGGAATTTGTTTGAAAATATTTTTCTAAGTCTTAGGAAAAACATTTATTTAGTGATAAAATTTTATTCTTTCATCAAAAGATTCCTTTTTATTTGGATAACAACTTATTAGCCATGCATGAATATGATCATGTAGTTGTAAAAGAAAAAAAAATCGCAAGATAAGATAATAAGAAATAAATAAGCATATTAATAATAATTGTTAAGTATTGGGAGCCTTAGCTCCTTCGAGGCTTCCCGGGACTAAGAATAGACTAGTCCCAAAAGAAAAAGAAAATTGTTTTGACTTGATGAGGACAAGTCTAAGACTAGAAAGACTAGTTTTAAAACAACTTGAAAGTAAATAAATTGCAATGAGAAGTGAGCTTATATGCTCTAAAAGAGATATATATATATATATAACTACATAGGTATATTTATTTAGATATACATAAGAACAACATAAAGGAAAAATATATTTATAAACAAGAACAAAGTATGAACAATTGTTGCTTTCCTAACATCTATGGGTTTAGAAAACACACACTATATTCATACTAAGCAAATGAACATATAGAAATCATAAACTATTACCTATGGAAGAAGCAGAAACTAGAGAAAATTTTGAGAGAGCTTTTGGAGAGAATTTATAAGAAAAAGTCAAGGGTAATTTGTATTAATTAATTAAATAAAAATTAAAATCATTGGAGGGATAAAGAGAGAGGGGCCGACGCTACTTCTTGTATAAGGGATAGAAGAATGTATTTTTTTGTATTTTTGTTAATGAAATATGAGATGTGAGAGATGTAAAGTTGTATTGGCAATGAAAATTGTAAGAAAATAAGTGAATACGTTGTAAGAAAAAGTAGAGATAGATGAATAGTGTTGAATAGTGTAATGTAAAGTAGATGTGACTAATAAAGTACCGGTAGCAAGAAAATACGCGTAGAAATGCGATATTTGATATTTTTAGCTACAGAAAAATTATAAAACTGATATTTTTAAAAACCTTATATTTTTATGACTCTAACAATATATCCATAATATTTTTACTATTCCGAACCCTGGGACATGCTTTTCGAAAACTGTATCCGACGGCTTCAAAACGAATCGCGATTTAACTGATCTGATATTTTTAAGTTCTCTTATGTTATTATGAACTATTCTACACACTAATCTCTTACTTACTTACTTAGGGTTACGAACGCGGAATTGCCGGACTTAAACGGTTGCGTCTGACTAGGGTTTTGTTGACTTTAGGGTTTCCGATTGACCTTCTAATTAAGGTCTAAGCTTAACCGATCATAAAACTTTGAGGGTTTACAAAAGATGATTTCTTTTCAAATAAAATTGGTAGATGAAATAAAAGACCAAGTTTTACAAACAAGAATTCATTTTTAAAGAGTTAATAAACAAGAACATAAGAAGGAAAGACTCATTTTCTAAAAACCATTCTAAAGGCAAATTTATAAGTTATCAACAACTTAATAAACTTTTTGATAACTTTATTCTATTACCACTAGAAGTAAAAATGGTAAAAGACCAAAGTTAAGAGAAAAATTTATTTGTTTTGGAAAACAAAACAAGAATATACTTATTTATAATAACCTAGGAAAATATAAAGTTTATTCAAATTACTTTGAAAAGAAATTTGTCAAGTTGAAGTTTTAACACTTCAAGATGAATTGTTTTATGAAAATAATAGTTGAGACACTACCATTAAATTTTTGGATATAATATGAGTCTATATAAGTACTTAAAGGATTTTTTAACTATATACATAACTACATATTTCCAAAGGGATTTTTGAATAAAAATTGAGTTTGAAAATTGTTTTGCAAAAACTAGGATTTCTCATTTTGGTTATGTACCGAAGCTTTTGGGAACCCAAATGACCTTTTATGTAGAAAATAACCTTAGAAATGAATATATATTTTTTAGTAGGTAGAAATCGGTATATTATATGCGAAATTCCGAGTTAAAATGAGTAAGTTATGACCATTTTAAGTTAGAATTTCACTCTAAGTGAATTTTGACGAACTTAGTAAAATAGAATTTCAAGTTTAAGTAGAGCTTCTAAGAAATACTCATTTTGGGTATTTCTCTCGTTTAGGTGACGAGGAGACCGAGTTCCCATGTCCCGAGGATTTCCTTGGCTAGAAGTATCCGCACAAATGGCCGAGTGAGTTTATTTCTTACATATTTGCATTTATGATTTTGCTTGTAAAATAGTGAGCATTAGAATTAAGGAAAAGATAAAATGGAATATGCATGTGCTTTACATACTTGGTTAAAATTATGATTAAGCATATCGAGGCATGAATTGTTTATAATGAATGTTTGATCTAGTATAAGATTGATTGTCTGCAATTCTATGATCACCCACAAAATATTTAATTATGCTATAAGTACTTAACCAATATAATTCATGCATGTCATTGGGTGAGTTCATTGTATTTATTACTATTCCTTTGGTAGGACAAAGATTAGTAAGGAGATTCATAAAGTCTGTAATTTATATAGAGCGACGAGGCATCATCCGAATTAACTAGCAATAAGAAAACATTCGAATAAAACGTATTTGGCAGCTATGTGGTGGCTCGGAAATAAGCTACAAATAAGTTGGTTTATAATACCTTTTATTTTTGCAAGAAAGTTGTTAAAATAAGAATTATCATGGAATTATGCTGTACGATAGCGGCCTATTTGGTATGAAATACCTAACCATCGAATGGAGGGGTAAATCCATTCAAACATATGATTCCTAGAAAATCATATGAATTGTTTGCTCACATGCTTGTGCATCTCATATGGTTGCTTAAATAAACTTGTCTTGATTATTGGATGTCGAGTGTTTATTTGTGGAAATAAATCTCACTAAGATAGTAGCTTATACCTTTTTAGATATCTTTTGTAGCTCCCGTACCTTTAGTTGAAACCAAGAGGTTATTTTACCCAAGTAATGCCTTGAACCTAGAACTTATCAATAGAAGTGCAAGATAGAGGTAGATATGGTTTCCAAGAGCAGTTTCAAAGGAGTAAATCGTTTTATGTTAGACTCTTTATTAAACTTAGTTATCCTTTATAAAGGAATGCCTCTTAATGTTGTAAAGACTCCTTACTAGTTTTTTTTTATGAACCTTGGTTATATTGTTATGATTTATTTTCTCAATTGCTATTGTGTACAACTGCTTAAATGGCATGATCCAACGTTTGGTTCACTACGATAGCGAAGGTACGCCTTACACTCGATATCGAGACTTTCGGGATGACTAAGGTTGTCATACTTAAGCCTTAATATTGAGTGTGGCGGACTGTCTCATTTAGGGTACCCTTAAGGGTGTGACAGATATGATGCCATAAGATGCACCAACTGGATCGATACAGAAGTTATATACAGCATGGAACAGCTTATGTGTTATTACAACAACACTCCTATGCTCTAAGACGCCACGTTCATTTTCCAAAATGATAGACACCTAGTTTTCCCCGACTTTCGAACTTGGAACTCTATAGGCCCGGTGTACATCTGTGCTAACGACGAGCTAACCAACTATACCGATTGGGGCTAAGCAGATGAGGAATCTTACTTCTTTTGGTACAGAGTTTATTGAAATTTGTTGCCACATCTCGATGACCCACCTTCACCAGTATCACCAAATGAAGAAAGGAGTGAACAAGTCGAATTAGAAGAAAATATGGAAGGCGCAGAGGAAGGAATGGAAGAAGAAGAGGAAGTAAACCGAGGAATGGGACTGTAAACCCCGGGAATTTTCCACGTTAGTATACGACTTTATAATAGATTGTATGAACTAGATAATAGGTTTAGATTCTAAATAAAGTCCGAGAATAGATTAATACCTAGAATTTGGTTAGATAAGGAATTAGAATTCAAATAAAGAAATTCTTTAACCCTAGTTGATACCAAAAATGAGATTTCGTGTCTTGAATGAATAATTCAAGATATGATTAAAAGAAAATCTAAAATTTAAACCCGAAACTTGATATACAAATGGATTTAAATAGCAAAATATGAATATAGAGATTAAATGAAGGTCTTTGATCTCGATAATGATTCGAGATTAGAATAACAAGTAGCAATGAGCTTAGACTCAAACTTAAACCCTAAATTCAAGACTCCTAGTTAAAATAAATAACTACTAGTAAGATTTCATGACAAGTACCAAAACTAAAGATATATATATATAGTTTAGTTTCCGTATTAAGTCCAATACTATGTAAACGATTATTTATGCTTATAAATAGAAAACGATGACCTAAAGATAAACCATTAAGATTATAAATACCCAACGAAAACATAAATTGTTGAATAACTCAAAATCTGAACTCCAAATAAATAATTGAATCACGCTATTGTTCTCATTCGAGTTTTCTTAAGCTATTGAAGCCTAAAACAAAAATTGACCTAATGAGCTTAAGAAATCTTAATCGCGGGAGATAAAATTATACGAATGAATAACTACGTATATATAAAACTGAAAATTGTATTATTTGATAAACTAAGAGTTTTGTATATTCCTATAAACATATTTTTGTACAAAAACTCCCAAATATTAGCTAATTTGTATCCGTATGACTCGTTAAATTAACTTAAAACTCAATTAAACAATTAATTAATATATATATATATATAAAACTTCGGCTGCAATTGGTGAAAAATACGGGAGAAGAGAGAAGACAATCTTGATCAATAATTCACCCAATTGTTTTCAACAAAAGCAACCCAAGGACCAATCATCACTTGACAGCTCAACACAACATTTATTGAAGTGAAAATAATAGCCAAAGGAGATGAAATCCGGAGGAAAATCGAAGGAGAAAACAGTCGTAACTCCCTTCTTCTTTCTTCTTCTATATATATGTTTAAATGCTCATAAAGGGGAAACCAACAATCCTCACTAATTCCCACATTCTCCAGAAAAAATCACTCATACATAGCTACCAAAACCAACCAAAAACAGGAAACAAACGAATCAAAACAATCGAGTTCGAATCAAAGGAAAAACAATACTAAAAACCCTTGAATACGAGTTCAAAGGTAAGTTAATGCGATTCAAATGACTTTCTTTCAAATCTACGCTTTATAACTGACTTCTAATAATCTTAGGAACGTAATAAACACAACCACAAGCTTCGAATTACATCAGATGAGCTCAAACGAGATAAAACTCCAAAACCCTAGTTTTATTTCTCTAAGATCGAGATCTAAATATTTATGTATGTAAACGTGTTAAGAGTTGAGTTATGTCCTTATATAAGATATATAAACACTTAGAAATAGTTTGAGCATATTTTTAACGTGGGATATTTAGCAAAATTGAATCAAACAGAGGAGGAAGATGATGAACAGTACCAACACTGCCTCAAAGCCGGCAGTGTAATCGCTCAACGCCGGCAGCTTACAAGGATAGGCTGGCGACGTAGAGGCGGCTTACACTGATCGGAGGCTACGTAAAAATAATTTTCACGTAAACATGAACGTAAGCCAGCTACCTGGAGATTTACGCCGACGGCGTAGAGCCAGCGTACGTTGAAAGCCGACAGCTTTCAAAGCCAGTGCAACAAATCTGAAATATTTTGCAAAACCAATTTTACACCGGCACCTGGGTTTGAAGGCCGGCGGCTTTGAGCCGGCATACAGCCAAAACTTCTTCAAACAAAAGCTTGTTTTCGGAAATAAACAGAACTCACATATTATATATATTTATATATGTCTTAAGTCTACTTAGTATATCACATGTATATACAAGAATATAAGATTTATTACATAAACAAGTAAATACAAATATATTAGAATACTTTGATTAATATCTGATAATTCTTAAAACCCTAGAATGTAAAACAGATATTTAGTATTAATCAAAGTTAGTATTAGTCAAATATTTGTTCTAAATAGATAAAATAGGTAAGAATGGAAATTGAAATAAGCTAAATTTTTAAGTTATATGACTTCTAAAAATAAAGAAATAATTATACAAGATAAATTAAGAGAAACACGATGACACTAAGTAATAATAAATAACTATAATTTTCTATATTAAGATCAGTATAGAATAATATAAAACTAGTAATAGTCAGTATCAAAACTTAATAAAAATCGAGTCTAGGACACTAGCCACATGTAGAAATTTAGTTATATAATTTATATTGATAAATACTTTATACATCTTAAATAGGTGACTTTGATACACTAGAGGATCTACCAGTTGATTACTACGACTAAGTCAGTATGAGCAGGTGAGTAATTTAGTCATATTATATTGTTTGTGCTTGTAGTAGTTGAATATGTAATGGCAAGACAATTAAACGATTGTATTGTTGAAAGCATGTTGTGATCTGATTGTATGATTGATAAGATATCCTTATAAAAGCGATAATGAAATGATTTGATGTTGTGAAGTAGTATAATGATGATTGTGTGTAATGTATGGTCATCATGAACTTGATTAAGAATTATTGACTTAACAAATAATTTGATCATACATTGCACGAATTGCATTATTGCATATGTATTGGTGTGACAACCTGCTACGTATTAATATTCCGGATCTCTGTTTATGCTTGGTTGTTCTAATGTGTTAGTTGTTCCAAGGTTCTCTTTGGTCTGGCGGTCCTACGGGAACTAAAAGGCACCGAAGAACGTCGCCCGTAGAATCTCTTTGAAATGATTAATACTTAGGGAGTTTCTAAGGGGATTGCAGGAGATGGTCAGTTTAATCAATTATATTCAAAGTGATAACCCTAAAACGAGAAATCGTTGATTCTCCTGTATACTTAGTCTCTCCTAGGCAGGTGGGTCATTGAGTACTGGTTCTTCAACCCTTAAAAAGAGGGCGTAAATCTTTTTCCTGTTTGGATTCTAGATCATCTAAGCTTGTATCTGTGCATATGGTTGAGTGCTTACATTGCATTTGATTTGCTAATAACTTGTGTGATGTATGGTATGTCTGGTTATTCACTGAGCTGTGGTTTCGCTCATACTCCAACAATCTTTTCAGGTTTACATTACGACCATGGTTAGTTACTTCAGGAGTAAGGCTCCGGTAAGAGCTTAGGAGCTGGAAGTCTACGGTTATATTTTAGTTTAATGGTTATGTACTATTAGAATAGATTATCTAGTTGTGTATTTCAGAAAAACTATATGGTTTGTAATGGTTTTGTAATGTTTATTCACTAAGTTATTTCTTTCATATATATGTTATTTCTTATCAAGCAACTAAAAAGATTCTGTTGTTTTGAAAACCTGTCATTTTTTGAAGGTAATCTAGTGATAGTATTCAAGTGTGACTTGTTTACTACTACTAGGGTACCCTCGGGGCGTGATAGGGACCCATAATGCCACAAGTAAACCACTAATGGGATGATGATGTCTCCAACTACCATGACGTTAACCATGATTCTGGATGGCCCGTCGACCCAATCCCGGATACAAGTGCCTCGAATAGAAGCCGATCTCAAACTCCGATGCCAACAGATCAAACAAATGATGTGATGATGGAGGAGTCCGAATGGAGGGCATGCACCATAAATAGTCCATGAACAAGGAGAACCTAGCCTATCAAGAGAGCGAACCTCCAATAAAGGTAAAATGATGACAGTCCAAAGCTATCTAAGACAATTTGCAGGTAAAAGGCCCAGGATGACTCCTAAACCTGATCATTGCGGCATGACTTCTACCCCATGAAAGATGGCTGAAGAAGGAAAGATCCACCCGAGCAAATCTCATGTGTCCACATCAAATTTTGTAACCAATCGACCTAGGATATAGGATTGATTAGAAGTTTATTTTATGTTTGCGGAAAGGTGTTTTGGTGTTGTTATGTTTCGAATTTTTGTAAGCTTTGATTTCCTCTATGTATGGGTTTTATACCCTTGAATGCTTTCGATTATTGAAGTATTTTAGTTTGAACGATTTCCATTTCCTGATTTGGTTACTTGAATTTCTTTTATGAATATGATGTATTTCTCTATATGATAGAATTATCACAATTCCTGCAATTTGCACAAACTTAATATGTAAAAGGCTTAATAACTGAAACTTATGTAATTAAAATTTAAACAGCGACCTAGAAGAGGGCGAGCAAGAGAAAGACGTGTGCATCAAAATAATCCACCTAATGAAGCAAATCAACAAGAGGAACCTCTTGTAGCTCTGCCCCCAAATCTATAAGGCGATCTACAAGCTACGCTCGGATAATTAACACAGCTTCTAAATGTGTTATTTCAACAACACATGAATATGCCAGCTCCGGCACTGGCACCAGCACAAGCACCAGCTTAGTGGGCACTCCAAGCATCCGTTCATGGACCTACACCCCATGATGCCTAATCGCATACCGCACTTTTGTCGCCTCCGCCACCACCCCGACCTTACAGGACTTTGCTTCCAGATTTCATCAAAAGCAACCGCTACTTTAATGGAGCCTTCGGAAAACCGGAAGAAGCCGATGATTGGCCTGCATAGATAGAACGATCTTTTGCTGCCTATGAAGTGCCCCATCACCTTCGACTAAGCTATGGCACTTACATGTTGAGGTTTAATGCTTGAATTTGGTGGGAGTCAAAGAGTCGAGAGTTAACCCCATCCATCACCTAGCATATGTTTCGAAATGAGTTTTTAGCGAACTATTTCCCGGGAAGCTTAAGAGTGAGGTATAGTGCGGACTTCTTGCACATATCTCAAAAAGGAAGAACTATAGAATAGTATAAGATGAAATTCGTCCAACTCCTATAGTATGCCCTCGATTCCTACAAGTACAATGAGGAATTGAAATGACAAGTGTTCCTAAATGGGTTGGATGAAGATTTGAGGATGAGGTTAGAAGAAACATTCGCCCCTTCAGGGAGTTGGTAGTAGAACAAGCAAGGGTTGTTGAAGGGGCTAAGAAAAGGAAAACTAGGAATTTTGAAAAGAAAGTGTATGTGTTCGGCAAGAAATTCTAATCGGGGACAAACCTCCATTTCCCTTCTAAGAGGTTTAAGCCTATTAGCCACTTTAAGGGAAATGTCAGTGGACGGAAAGATGTTTCTAAGGCAACGATAACTTGTTGGAAGTGCAAAGAAGCACACTACCCGAAGAGATGCCCCCTCCTCCAAAACAAGTGTTATTTTTGTGGTGATCCAAGCCATAAGATTCTTGATTGCTTAAAGAAGGCTTCCATGACTTGTCTTGTGTGTAAACAGATAGGACATTTTGCTAATGAGTGTCCTCAACGGAAATCCATAACGGTTCGACCTGTTGGATCCTCAGGAGGACTTATTTCAACAAGAAGTGGAAATGGAAGTGAGAATCGCCCGGCATCATCAATGCATGGGCTGAGAATTTACAACCTTAAAGGGCAATAGCTCTGCCAAGATGCTGAGGAGGAAGGAGTAGAGTTAGTTGCCCTAGATAATGGAGAAGACTATGTCTATGGCCTGTGTAATGGTTGTGCTATGGGTGTATTGGGAAGGCTTATATGCATGTAAAAAGGGTTGGGTGTAAGTCATGTGGGCTTCCCCAGCGTTACCACTTCACAGTAGCATCACCCTCATCTGGGGGCCCCGGAGTCCTTACCAGGAAGAATCCTCTCGCGCACAGCCTTTTGGGGACCACTGCTACGCATGGCGTGAAGGATTATCCCACATGGGTTTGGCTCAACCCTTTTTACATGCATATAAGCCTTCCCAATACACCCATAGCACAACCATTACAGACTATAATGGTGTGCTATGGGTGTATTGGGAAGGCTTATATGCATGTAAAAAGGGTTGAGCCAAACCCATGTGGATAATCCTTCACGCCATGCGTAGCAGTGGTCCCCAAAAGGCTGTGCGCGAGAGGATTCTTCCTGGTAAGGACTCCGGGCCCCAGATGGGGTGATGCTACTGTGAAGTGGTAACGCTGGGGAAGCCCACATGACTTACACCCAACCCTTTTTACATGCATATAAGCCTTCCCAATACACCCATAGCACAACCATTACAGCCTGGTTACAAGTTAGCTTAAATCTATAAATATATGTTTATCTTTATTTATTGAGTATAAAATATTAGATATGCAATATAATTGATAACGATAGATGCATAGGAAAGACGATAAGATTAGTAACCCATGCGTCTTAAATGCAGGAACCATACAAGTAGGACACCAGACAGCCTATACCCTCTTTAACACCGGCGCAATGCATTCTTTTGTCGCTGCTAGTATAGCCGTGAAGATCGGATTACCTATAACCACAACCATAACCAGTTTTCACATAAAGACCCCCACGGGTAGTATGGTAACTATGAAATAAGTGTTAAAGAATTGTCCTATGAGGATACAAGGCCATAAACCTATCACCGACCTTATAGTTGTGGAAGTCAGCAAATACGAAGTAATCCTCGGAATGAGTTGGTTGTCTTTGGTAGAAGCCATGGTAGATTGTAGAAACAAGAAAGTGGATTTCGTAGGACAAGATGGGGAAAAAGCTACATTTTTGGAAGAATCTGCAACTTTTAGAAGATTGGAGGAGTTGAGCTCATTCGAGTTGATCAAGGAAGTTGAAGAAGGAGTTGAAAGTTATGTGGGGAATACGAAAGAGGAAAAAGAACGACCTAACATTGACAACATCCCCATCATTGATGAGTTTTTTTATGTTTTTTTGGAAGAATTGCCTGGGTTGCCTCCAAAACGAGAAATCGATTTTAAGATAGATCTGATACTAAAGATAGAACCCATATCCAGGGCACCGTACCAAATGGTACCCATTGAGCTCAAGGAACTTAAAAAGCAATTACAAGAGTTGCTTGACCAAAGATTCATTAGACCAAGTGTCTCACCTTAGGGAGCTCTAGTGTTATTTGTAAAGAACAAAAATGGATCTATGAGGTTATGCATTGACTACTGAGAACTTAACAAAGCTACCATAATGAATAAGTATCCATTGCCAAGGATTGATGATCTCTTTGATCAATTACAAGGAGCAAGTGTGCTCTCGCGCATTGATTTGCGATTGGGATACCATCAGCTACAAATTAAACTTGAAGATGTATCAAAGACCGCTTTCAGAACTCGGTATAGACATTATGATTTCATGGTTATGCCATTTGGATTGACCAATGCACCAGCAACTTTCATGGACTTGATGAATCGTGTCTATAAGCCACTCTTGGATAAGTGCTTGATTGTCTTCATAGATAATATTTTAGTCTATTCTAAAACACGGGAGCAGCATGAAGAACATCTAAAGATGGCATTACAAACATTAAGGGAGCACAAGTTATATGCTAAATTGTCTACGTATGACTTTTGACTGGACCAAATATCCTTTTTTAGACATGTTGTCTCGGGGAATGGAATATCAGTGGATCCCGAGAAGATTAAGGCCATAATAGAATGGAAGCAACCAAAGACGATAACTGAGATTAGAAGTTTACTTGGATTAGCTGGCTATTATAGAAAGTTTGTGCAAGATTTCTCGAAAATAGCCAAGCCACTAACTCAGTTGACCTAGAAGAATGAGAAGTTTGTTTGGAATGAAAGGAGGGAACAAAGTTTTCACGAGTTAAAGTGACGTTTGGTGTCCACCCCAATTCTGACTTTACCAGATCCCAAGAAGCCTTATACAGTTCATAGTGATGCATCGAGAAATGGATTAGGATGTGTCCTTATGCAAGAAAGGAAGGTAATTGCATACACTTTACGACAGTTGAGGCCACATGAGTTGAACTACCTGACACGTGATCTTAAGTTAGCCGCTGTTGTTTTTGCCCTCAAGCTCTGGAGGCATTACCTTTATGGTCAAAGGTGTGAGATATATACGGATCATAAAAGCTTCGAGTATTTGTTTACACAAAAGGAGTTGAATATGAGGCAAAGACGATGGCTGGAGTTAATCAAGGATTATGATCTCGAAATAAATTATTACCCTAGAAGAGTAAACGTTGTAGCAGATGCCTTAAGCCGAAAGAACCACGAAGAAGTTGCCGCCATGCTCACAACAATAAAGGAGTTAGTAAAGGAATTCGAAAGGTTGAGCGTTAAATTTGTGGAGCAAAGTGTAGAAGCAGAAATTTCCAACTTGGTGATGGAGCTGACACTAATTGATAGTATCAAAGAAGCTCAGTGGTATGATGAAGTAATGCAAAAGGTGAAGCATGAAGTACAAGAAGGAAAATATGTTGATTTTGAGATAGATGAAGAGGATTTGGTAAGAATGCAAGGGAGGTTATGTGGGCTAAATGATGAGGAGATGAAAAGAGAGATTATGAGTGAAGCACATAAGTCGGGATATACCATGCATCCCGGAGGTAATAAAATGTACCAAGATCTTAAAAGCCACTTTTGGTGGTGTAATCCCCTAGATTTTATGCTACGGTTTACGCTTAAACCCTAAACCAAAAGTCAATCGGAAACCCGAAGGTCAACAGATATACATCAAACCTTAGTAGATTAGATCCGGTAATCCCGTACTGTTAATTCCGAAACAACAAAACTGAGATTATTGTAAGCCTTGGAAAATTTTAGTAAATAATTCCAAGATGAACTTTAAAAATAAACCCTAAAAATCACTCCAAATTAAAACCGAACTTCGATTAGTGCTAAATCACGAATGAATCCGAAAATTTCTCAATCTTCAGGAAAATAAGAATCCTTCAAAATAAAATAAGAACTCAACATGCTTTAATTCCAAAACCACTACGTACGAAAAATTCCATACGTAACTTCGACTTATAAAATCGGGTAATATGGAACCCAAAAACAAATTATTAAAAAGTAAATAACGATGAAACTTTCGGAAATAAAACTCAATTCAAGAATTCTGAAAACGTTAAGAGATATTAAATACTTACAAAAATAAAATTTAAAATAAATTTCTCAAACTAAATATATTGTGTAAACATAAAACGTCTGTTTCCAAATTGGCAAAGACCTAAACCAAAAAATCACTCGGAAACCCTAAGTGGAATACAATAGTTTAAGTCCAGTAATCTAGCGCCCCTAACCCTAGAGGTCGAGATGTAGTTTAAGTGTGTAGAATAGCTCGTAGTAATATAAGATCGCTTAAAAATATCATAGTGGTAAATTTTTGACCTATTTCGAACCCGTTCGGATACAGACTTCGAAAAGCATGTCTTGGGGCTGAAAATATTAAAAATATACCATTATTACCGTTAGACTCATAATTTCATAGGATTTCCAAATAT
Source organism: Combretum micranthum (assembly GCA_024138025.1). Taxonomy (NCBI): domain Eukaryota; kingdom Viridiplantae; phylum Streptophyta; class Magnoliopsida; order Myrtales; family Combretaceae; genus Combretum; species Combretum micranthum. Next base: position 226,500 of record JAMXBD010001842.1, on the reverse strand, counting down.
GTCAGTTATATAATTTTTCAGGTTATAAAAGTTACAGTTATAACCTTTTTATTGTATTTTCATTACTACCGGTAATTAATTAGTCTTTTGCACTATTCACTTCCATTTCGTTACACGATTTTATTATTATTATAAACCCTTATATATTTAGATAAATATTTTATATATTATAGAAAATTTTGTTTTTCCAAAATTTAGTTCGTTTCGGGTCTTTACAGGATCAGATTCTATTTAAGACCCGATACTAAAAATAAAATAAATTAATTTAATAATTGAAAAATATTTTTATTTTCATAAAGTAATTTTTTATAATTTTTCGAGTTATAAAAATATCATTTATAGCCCATATTCGCGTATTTTGATCATACCGGTAACATATTTGTTAAAATACTAAAATAATTCAAATAATTATTTAATTTTATTTATGAAAATTCTGCCACTTATTTAAAATATTTTTCCTAATTTTATTTTGTATTTTTCTTAATAAAAAACACTTTTTCCAACCCATACTTCAAGTACACCTTTCACATATCACTTCCTTTTCACTTCAATCTTTCTACACTTTGTCCCACACTTCATGGCAGATTTTTCCCTTCTTTTGGCAGCCATTGTCCTTTAATTTACTCCTATTTTGACTAAAATAAATATATTCAACTCCTTCTTAAAGAAGCAACACATACACATTAATTACACAATTTAATTTCAAGTTAAAATTCAAACAATTCCCTCTCTCTTTCCTCTCCAAAATCACGTGCAGCTCTCCTTTCCCTTGGATGCCCTTGTTTTATTTTTTTCTTTTTTATTTAATACACTTCTCTTTCCATTTAATGCCTCTTAATTATTTCCTTTCATTTCCCTTTGAAACCCTCTCTCTTTTCCTCTCTTTTTCCTCTCTTTCTTTCTTCTTTCTCTCTTGTTCTTACAAGGAACCATGCTACCCCTATTCTTTTTGGAGCTCCCACACATATTTCTTGAAGGTTTCTTAAGTAAACTTTCTTCTTAGGCTTCCATAGATGATATAAGTAAGGTACAGTGAGAGTTTCATGCATCAAATGACCTTCCACAAGCTTAAAAGCTAAGGATGATGATGCTAAAATGAAACACTCCTCTTCTCCATGATTATTATCTTGTATCATTCTTATTTTCTTGTTAAAAGTAGTTATATTTTGTAGATCTAACTTTTTCTAGCTTTGATCTTCGTTTATACCTTAGATCTTGTTATTTGAGTTATTATTTTTGTTATTGCTTATGATTTATGCATATATTCATCATTCACATAACCATCTTAGTGTTCATACATTTATAACTAGTGTAGTAAATTAGATCTAGTGTTTTGAGTTCATACATGCATTAAACTTTTTGTTTTATGCTCTTAGACAACTTGTAGTAGCATGATGATAGTAGGAAAGTTTTAGAAAGCTCAAGATTTATTTTATTTTCAACAAAAATCATTTTTGAAAATTCGGATGAAAAAGGACCCATATTTAGAAAAGTTATTTTTCAACTTCAAAATGTGGATTTTTCATTTAAAATGAAGGGCTTAAGGAATAGATACCATAAATGAATGATTTTTGGGAGTAAAGTTTAGATCTAGGAGTTTATAGTTTACTACCATGCATTTCTTTTATATTCATGTTCATATTATGTGTAGATCTTAGATTTGAACTTGAATAAAAATTGTAAAATTCGTATCTTGACAAAACCTATATTTAAAAACCACTTTCCAAGTGTCAAAATGAAATTTTTACTTAAGATAATAAAGGCTTAATGTATGTATATAATCAAGACTTCTTTTTACAAGAATCAAAGATGATTTTCAAAAGTTATTTTCAAAATAAAAATCTCATTTTCGGATTTTGGCCAAGGCATATTTTAAAAACATGTTTTCCAACTCAAAAATGAAGTTTTTGTTCAAGATATAGAAGGCTCTTAAGATAGGATATGTAAGGAATGGATTTTCATAAGTTTAAATAGATTTTATCAAAAGATATGTCCAAAAATAAATTTTGTAAATTCAGACCTCAACCAAGACCAATTTTGAAAACCCATTTATCAACTCCAAAACTCATGTTTTATGTGAAGAATGAAGGGTACAGGTAATAGGCATCATTAAGTAGTGATTTTTACAAGTTGGAATGAGTTTTGATGAGATTAATGTGTAAAACAAAAAGTAGAATCAAGATGGAAAATTTGGAGTTAGTAGTCAACTTGTAAAATCGTAACTTTGGATGATGCCCATGAAAACACCTATTATCCAAGTTCAAAATAAAAGTTTTATGTATTAAATGAAGTCCTTAAGTAGTAGGTATAGTAGAGTTTTAAATTTTAATGCATTACACAAGTTTTTCCTAAATGAATCATTCAAAAAGTGGATTTCTAAAATTCAGATTTTTTAGTAAATCCTATTTGAAAACATATTTGCAAAGTGTAAAATGCAAATTTTATGACAAAGTGAAGTCCTTAGTGGTTATGTATGGTTGAGCCCTAATTTTCTAAATATCAAATGATTTTTGCTTAAAGGAATCATTCAAAAACTAATTTTTGCATAATTCGGATTTTGGAATCAACCCTACTTGAAAACATGTTTACAAAGTGCAACATGGAAATTTTTATGTAGAAATAAAGGTCATAAGTAATAGATATAATGAAGACTCAATTTTAACAAAGATAATTATATTTTCTTAAGAAAGAAATCCAAAACAAATGGAAATTAGCAAAGTTAGGAAACTAGTTTTCTTAAAAGTAAATAGCCATGGAGTTTTACAAATAAAAAGTTTCTAAAATTCCTTTTAGTAAATATTGTCAAAAGCATGCATACATCAAGCTCATAACATGCCATTCATGTTAGGAAATCATTCATATTGCATGTATTCTTGAATTATCAAATAGGAACATTACAAACATTTATAAAACTATTTTTCGGAATTGAAATTGCTACTATTCTGATCTGATCAAACTTTTTCGAAGCTTCAAAGTTTTCAAAACTTAAATATAATATTAGAATTAGATATATCTTTCGAAGTAGATAGAAATTGATATATAATTTGCAAAATTCCGAGTTAAAATGGCCAAGTTATGGCCGTTTTAAGTTGGAATTCCCGCTTAGGACGAGAATTACGAATTTGATAGTTGGTATATGATCGTTTGGATTAGTTTGAGTTGAAATACTTATTAGAGTATTTCTTCCTTTTTAGGGGACCCCGATATCTACGATTCCTTACCACCGGATTACTTTTACTAAAAGACCGGTGATCTAATGGCCGAGTGAGTTTTCTTCTTATTTTGTTACCTTATTTGTGATTGTAGCTAGTCGCATTAAAATTATAGGAACAAGATAAAAATCGATATGAATGGGGATGGGATATATGATGAGACTGTGATGAATGTATGCCAAAGAAGACTAAAACATATCGAAACCACGATTCGATTGGATAACTGCACCATTCATATTATTTCTATTATATATATGATATTGGTTGGTCACTCTAAAGAATGTATGAATATTTTGACCTAAGCAAAAAATTAAATTGGTCATGCATCGCATCAGACATATTGCATTTGGTAGCGTGCTACTCCTACGCAGGTCTATCGTATAGTCTGATGATGACTCGTTTGAATAACGAGGCCGGTATCAGAGCTCATTCATGGGAACTAAGGCGCATCGGGGATGCATTCCATGTGTGACCTAGCCAAGTCGAGTGCTATGAGCCGAGGGCTTGGGGACTAACAGCGGTCGTGTAGACTTCAATACCATCCCTAACCCAAGATATGGATGGCGTAAATCCGTTTTCTGTGGGGGTTCCGGATACCCATTGTAAGCCCCGAAAATTTCAGTAAATAGTCTAGGAGATGAACTTGGAAAAATAAAACCCTAAAAGCCACTCCAAATTAAAACCGAACTTAGATAGGTCCCAAACTCTGAACGAACCGGAAATTTCTAAATCGTGAGAGAAATAAGAAATCTCAGAAATAAGAGCAACTCAACATACTTTCGTTCTAAAACCCTACGTACGACAAATTTTCTAATTAGCTATAACTTACAAATTCGGGTACTATGGAGCCCTAAAGCAAATTGCTAAGAAGTAAATAGTGATTAACCTTTGGAAATAAAACCCAATCCAAAGAATTCCGAGAACGTTGTAAGATACTAAGTTCTTATGAAATCGCCCTTAGAATAAATCTCACCAATCAAATAAGTCATGTAAGTATAAAATTTTAGTTTATTTTGGCAATGGGGCGAACCGGGAGGCCAACCCGGAAACCTAAGTCCTTGAATCTCCTGAGATACTCCATACCTAGACCCGGCAATCGCGTATTCCTAAACCTAGGAGTTGGAACAAGAGGAAAAAGGTGTAATCGGTTCGTATTAAGTCTAAGATACTCTGTAAAGATGAAATCAATGAAATTCCGACCTATTCCAATCAAATCAGGTGCCAATTTCGAAAAACACGCTGGGATTCGAAATGTTAAGAATAGGTTTTAATGCCGTTAGACTTGTATTTCTAAAGGATCTCTAAGTTATTAGTTTTACAAATTTTCACATAGCTAGAATTATCTAATTTTACAAATCTGTTCGTATTTCGTTACTACCGGCAATTAGTGAGTCTTCCAGTACGATTTAATGTTTTTAGTCACCTAAATTGTTATTATTATTATTATTATTATTATTTATTCTTATAAGGTATACCCTATTTCTCCTAGTGATCGAATAGTAATCGGACGAACTTTGGAAACCAGAGAACGAAACCCTATATCGGTCCGATTCCAGTTTAGTGAGAGGAGCCTAGAAACCCTAGATTCGGCTTTCCTTCGATTTCACAATAAAAGAAATTTTATAAAGTAAATGAATTTGAATTATTGTTCTAAATTACATTTTAAACCTTTGAAAGTTTTAAATTCGGGAATTTTTCAATTCCGGGCCTTCCCGAGCTCAATTACTGAAAAGCGTGCCCCGGACCACGGATTCAGAAAAATGCTCTGGAATATTTATTAGAACCGTAATTTTATAAGGATTCAAAAAATATCAATTTCGTAATTTTCCGAGCTATAAAAATTACAGTTATAGCTTTTCCCGTGTTTTCATTACAACCAGTAAAGTAGATGTCTTGTCTACTATTCACAAGTACAACCTATACTACACACTACCCATACCCTATTCTCACATCCTTACTACTACTCAATTATATTTTCTTTTTCAAGAAATTTTTGTCTCCTATTAAATTATTACAAATATTACATTTTATTACTTAAATTACACATTTTATCAAAAATTAAATTTTCTCTCTCCCTCCCCTACCTTCTTGGCCGGCGCCCCCTCCCCCTATTTCCCTCCTATTTTGTTTTATTTTACTCATTTTTATTCACTTAAAACCCTAAGCCATTCAATATATATGCTAATGTTCTCTCTCTCTCCTCATTTTTACTCTTACAAAAATTTGCAAAGGTTGAAAATCCTCTCCCTCCTTCCTCCTTGTTACCGTGACCAACACACACACACACACACACACTCCTTCACAACTTCATTTCATCTTCTTTTCTACTCCAAATCTCCATTAATGTGATGATTTTAAGCTTTGTTCTTCCTAGATCTTGCAATGGCAAAGCTATTCTTGTGTGTTTCTCACATTTAATCCCAATGATCATATGCTAGGGATGAGAAAACACTAATACAAGAATCTCAAGCCATCACAAGAAGTGGATCTAAAGCTTGAATGAGTTTTATTGAGGATAATGTTATGTTCATGCATGTAAAGTAGGGATCATGCATAGATATTCATGTTCATGCCATGAGACTCATGAATCATGCATGATATTAGTAGATCTAGTGGTTAGACATTCACATCTTCATCTATGTTCATGTTCATATGATTATTTTGATTTTCATGCATTGATGATCATAAAAGTGTAGTCTTGATCATGTATAGAGGTATTAGATAGTGGGTCTTTGCATATAGGAAGCAAGAACATTGAAAAAGGAAGGACTTTGTCAAATATGAAATGTTGAAAATTCGGATGGAATGGAAACCCTATTTTAAAGACCACCAAAATCACTTTTGAACTCATATTTCATATGAAAAATGAAGGGTATGTGTAGTAGATATCTTGAAAGAATAATTTTCATAAGTTTAGATGAGTTTAGGCATGATAGGAATGTAAAATAAGTGGTGGAGTTAGAATGGAAAATATTGGTATGTTGATCAATAGTTAAAATTCGTAACTTAGATTCATGCCTACAAGAACACTTGGTATTTAAGTCTAAATTGGATGTTTTATAAGCTAAATGAAGTCCTTAGATAATATATATAATGGAGCTTAAATTTTTAATTCATTAGACAAGTTTTTTCCATGAGAAAAATGCAAGGAAATGAAATTTCAAAAATTCGGATTTTTACAAAAAGCTTGTTTAAAGACATGTTTACCAAATGAAAAATGGGAATTTTTATGCATAAATGAAGGCCATGATTAATATAGACTTTGAGAACTTATTTTTAGTTAGATAACAAGTGGATTACAAGATTAAGAGTCAAAGAAACCCTAAGGAGTATAAAGTGGAAGAATAGCTTCTTAGAAATAACCTTTATGAAATTTTCCAACACTTAGGAGTTCATAAGAGTTTATTGCCACAAAATCATTATGACCTTGTATATATGGAGTCATTACATGGCATTCATGTTAGTAATTCATTCCTATACCATTCATCCATGAATCATCAACTAGGAACATTTTCCCATCAAAAGCAAAACAATTTTTCCGGATTTGAGAAAGGGGCAGAACAGAACTGATCCCACTGTTCCGTGGCCTTACTACTTTCAAAACTTGAAAATAATTCTAGAAATAGATAGATCTTTCGAAGTAGATAGAGATCGATATAAAATTTGCGAAATTCCGAGTTAAAATGACTAAGTTATGGCCGTTTTAAATTGGAACTTCCGCAAATAGCGAGAATTCCGATTTTGTGTAGTATAGATACATAGTTTGAAGTAGTTTAGTGATGAGATTCTTATTAGGCTATTCTTATTTGGTAGGTGATTCCGAGCACGATGATACTGTATCACCCGACCACCGTTATTAAGAGACCAGCGTACCATGGCCGAGTGAGTTCCTCTTCCGATTTCAATTATTACTTGTGATTGTAATGGTAGTCGCACTAGTTATTAGGTGAAGATAAAAAGGGAAATTATGTATGATGGGGTTATATAGGAATTATATATTGTCTATTGTTGATATGTGAAATGAACCTTAAGAAATATCGAAACCGGGTGTTAAGCTATGGATTGATTAACTTGTGTTTTATATTGAATGTATGCGAATAATTGTTGGTCACCTAAAGAATTGAATTAATGTATATTGACTCAATTGTAATTGGATTCATTCATATCACGATGGGGATGGAGCATTAGCATTGGTTGGTTTTTCGTGATCCATAAAACGAATACTTGTTGGTTAATCGTGATCCATAAAACGAATACTTTTGGTTAGTCGTGATCCATAAAACGAATTATTGTTCAGTTGACCGTGAGCTTAAACGGCGTCGTACCGCAGGATTCGTTAATCTGCTAACCCAGGATGGAGGGCGCAAGTCCATCCACATATGATTTCCGGCTGGTCATATGTTTGTTGAACTCACTTGTTGATGCATTTCACTTGGTTGACTAATTACTTGCTTGAATGTTTGTATTAATTGTAATTCGGAAGTTTTCACTCACTAAGCTAGTGTAGCTTATACCCAATAGTTTCCTGTTGCAGTATGAATACCTTTGGCTATCTCCGAGGACCCGTAGACACCAGGTACATGTTAGTTTATCTCAAATGATGATTTTGATGATAACAAAAAGGAGTAAATAATTACTAACATATTCATTAAGTGTGCAAGGATTTAATTATCAAAGTGGTTTACAATGACTTAAGAGAATGATTTCAAAAGAGACTCCATGCAAAGATTACTTTAGAAAGTGTTTGGGAGAAGATTTCAAGAACAAATGAGCTGTCAGAAGGTTAATCAGAAGGTTCTCACTGGCTTTTTTTCAATAAGAAGGTTCTTCAGAAGGTTCATCAGAAGGTACATCAGAAGGTGAACTGCAAAAAAAAATGACGAGTTTTAGCTCTAGATTCGAATTTTCTTTTTAGATTTAATATTGAAGACCCAGCTCCAAAGATTGAGTATATTTTGGTAAATACTCAATGTGTTCTACAAAGTTGGCTCAATATCCATGGGGATTCGAATTTCGTCGGATTAAAGTTCATTTTTTTGAGAAAATATGTTTTGACAGTAAGAAAAAGAACGTGACTTACAATGATGCATCTTCAACAGATTATTCAAATTTTAGTTGGAAATATGGAAAACATGATCCAAATATGCAAGGAACTTGTCTGATGATTATTTATCCATATAAGGAAGTCGAAATTTATGGAAAAATACGATTTTTTGTTGCATGAACAGTACCAGACGAAGGAACAAGTCAACAACGGTGATTTCAAATTCGAATTTCAAGTTCAAGATAATTATACAAGTGTTGGAGATTTAAACTTCATTGGAGCAAGAATTTCGAGATTACAACAACAAGATCTCAAGTTATTCAAAATTTGCAGATTTTGAAGAAAGAGAAAAGCTAATATTACGCACAAAATAAGGAGCAAAGGTTATCCAATTGATTTCCTAGCCGTTGGAAGATACAAGATAAGTATACTCACCCAAGACAGAAAAAGGAAGCAAATCACATGAAAAAGAGGAGAAAACAAAGAGCCACGAATTTCTTTGAATTTGAGCAAATTTACTGTCTATTCTATTGTTACTATTCCTTGAGCGAATACATTTGAGGAAACATAATTCTTTATTCCTCTGATTTGTTGTTACACATTTAATGTGAGTTGAGAGTTACAAGTAGGCTTAGTTGATTGATTGTTTGTGAGAATCAAGCTAAGTGAATTGTAGCCAAAAGTTGGCAAATACTTCTTGTAACTTCATTAATTTGATTGGATAGTAGAACACAACTGGTGAGGAATACCGAGACCCTGGCTTGGAGCTGGAAGAGAGGATTGACGCTCGAGGCGGAACCTCTATATATCGCTTTGCACTCTCTACTCCTTATCTCTCTTTAATTTCGTGATTTATTATTGATGTTGTATATGTGTGATATATGCTCAGAAGGTTAATCAGAGAGTAAATCATTTATATTTTTCTTACTCAGAGAGTTAAGCAAAAGGTTTCTAAGTGTGAAAGTCTTGATTCACTTTTGATCCGAATTTTTGCTTAAAGCTTTTATTTGTTAAGATTATTATCTTAAGAAAGGTTAAAGCCATTTTAGTTGAATAACAAGTGTGTGTGAAATTTATTCAAAATTTTGAAAAGTAAATTTGATAACCAATTCACCCCCCCCCCCCCCTCCCTCCCTCTTGGTTATCTTTTCAGGACCAACAGTACAGCTCATAGATATTAAGGAGCTTTTAATGGGGCCGGGGCCTAAAGATTTATATCGGCCTCTAATCCTGATCCTTGAACCGGTATTTAAAGGATAATACAAGGAAATCTGTGGGCTTGAAGGATTATAGCTGATGTTATCGGGGGTATGCCCCTAGATCATGTAATGGAATAATTCTCTGTTAGGTGGATATGATTTACATTCTTGCTGCCGTGTATATTTATTTAAGCTACTACGAAGCAAAGTATGGTCTATAAATGTTGAGAGCGAGCCTTACACCCGACGTTTAAACTCATGGAAGACTAAGGTTGTCTTACTTGAGATTAAATGTAAAGTGTGGCGGACTGTCACGTATAGGGCACACTTTGGGGCGTGACACCCATACATAATTGTTTGCTCATGTGTTTGTTTATGCATAGCATATGGTTGATTATAACTTGCTTGTTATGCTACGGAATTAAGGGAATTCTCACTAAGTAGTGTAGCTTATAACCCAATAGATGTTTGAATGAACAAGTTATTTCAAGAATGCAAGTGGGGACCAAAATGGTTGGAGCCAAGAATGACTTCGGGATTCCAACAAGATATAAGAACGCTTGAAGTTATTAGCTAGGTTTTATGATTTGCCCTGTAATAGTTTTATGTAGTAGAATCTTTTGATGATTGTAATTGAAGTATAATGTTTTGTATTTGGAGTATAGTAAATCAAATTTCCTTTACATTGTTACTTAAGCTATATCAACATAAAATGTATCACTTCGATGAGTCTCCTCCATGTGTTAGATGCCTGGTACATAGTATGGAAGCCTTCGCGTGACTTGGGTGGTTATTCTTAGGCTTTAATATTGTGTACGGCGGACTGCCACGTTTAGGATACCCTTCGGGGCGTGACAATTATAGTGAATAATAGTTCGTAATAATATAAGGAAGCATAAAAATATTAGATTCAATAATTTTTTGTGTCTTTCGAATTATAACAGGATCAGTTTTTGAAACTGTGCCTCGGTACCCCCGATAGCAAAAATATTCCGATAATACCAATAGACTCGTAAAAATACAAGGATTTCAAAAATATCAATTTTATAATTTTTCGGTATCTAAAAATATCATATAAAGCTTAATTACGCATATTTTCATTACTATCGGTATTAAATTGTCTTATCTACTATTCATAGTACTATTCTACACTATTCATTACTATTCACCTATCTCTACTTTTCTACACCTATTTTTACACTCTATTATATCTATTTCTACTTTTTACTTTTCTCATTCATCTTCATTTACATCAAACCTTACAAATTATTACTTTTAATTAACAAAAATAGCAAACAAATCAAGAATCACTCTCTCTCTCTCCTCTCTAAGCTCACGCTGGCCAAACTCTCTCTTATACGCACACATTTTTTTTCTTTTTTATTTATTTAATTCACACAATTTTCATGCCAAAAATTCTATAAATACCTCTCTCTCTCTCCATTTCTTTCACACATTCATTTACCATACTAAAACTCTTCCAAATTCTCTCCACAAACACTCTCTCCCAAAAATGTCTCTTTTCTTTCTCTTTACTACGCAATTTTTTCTACACACTTCCTATATACATAAACACTATCCAAACTTTCTCTATACTATTATTGCTCTTATTATAAAGATGCATGTATTATGTAGATGATCCTAATATCGTGCTTATTATTATCTTACTCATTATTATCTTCCTTTTTATCTTATATTTTCATCATCTACATAATACATGCATCTTTATAATGATATTGTCTCGACAATATTTAAAATAGATTTTTTCTTTAATAAAAAAATTGAAACTAAACTTTTTATTATGTCCACTTTTTCTAACACCTATTTTTACAACACCATACACCTATTATTTTTACCTTTTACCTTTCTCGTAACTTTATATCATACCTACTTAACATATTATTACTTTTAATACACAAAATTACAAAAAAAAAATAAATAAAACTCTCTCCCTCTCTTACAAGCTTGACCGGCGCCCTCTCTCTCTTCCTCTTTTTTTTTTCAATTTTTCTTTAATCAAATCACTAAAAATCACACCCCATTTTCCTATAAATACCCTCCCTCCTCTTTCACTTCATTTACACATCTTCTACTCACAAATTTCACTCTCAAAACTCTCTCCAACTCCCCTCTCAAATACACTCCCAAAGCTCTCTAAAATTTTCTTCACAAAAACCTTCTTCTTCTTGTATAAAAACTACTTTCGGTAAGAATTTTCTTTAAATCTTTCTTATCATGTCATGTAACTTTACATGACCATGGTGTAAGTTTCCTAAACTTAATGTTAATGGAAGCTACACTATGTTCATGTATTGTTCTTGTTAATGAATTTGTGTTTATGTATTTCTATGTTATTATTTTGCTCATATTATTATTGATATTATATTAACCTTTTATATATATGTAACTAGATATAATTATGTACATATATATAATCTTTAGAGTAGATAAGCTCATTGTTATTTATTTACTTCAAAAATGCAATTTATTTATTCATTTCATGCTATTTTAAGACTAGGCTCAAGTCTTAGACTTGTCCTCATCAAGTCAAAACAAGAATTGCTTTCTTTCCCTTATTTCTTTTGGGACTAGTCCATTCTTAGTCCCGAGATATCTTGATGAAGCTAAGGTTCCCAATACTTGACATATTTCTTTACTTGCTTATTTTATTACTTATTATGTCTTTCTTATATTTTCATAATTTTATAATTTCATATTCATGATCATGCATAAGCATATTGATTTTGTATCAACAAGATGAAGAAGAAAAAGTTTTCTTAAAATAGAAGTTCTTCTCTAAAAATAAATGTTGTCATGAAGGAAATGATTTTTTATAAAAACTTAGGAATTTATCTTAACAAATCTTTTCTAGAAAACTAGAGGAATTCATCATTAATTTTAATAACCAAATAACATAGAAAATTTTTACAATACATACATACACTTTACAAAGTCATAAAATGGAAAAGAATTCTTGTTTAAACAAAATTTTACTAAATTTCATTTTTCACCAATAATATAAAGGAATAGTCCAGTTTAGCAAACACCAAGAAATTTCCTTTCATAAAAATAAAATGATCTTAAGGAATAAGATGAATGAACAACTTAGGAAATCATTTCTTTAAATGTAAGAAAATATAGAATTATTACTACTTTTAAAAAAGTATTAGAAACTAATTTAGAAAAATTAAAATTATTCTTTTGAAATTTAAAAAGACTAAGAAAATGGAATTAAGGAAAAGAAAATACTCATTTAAAATAACTTGAGAAATTTTCTAGCAAGCTAAGACGAATTTTTAAAGCTTTACTTTTCCAAAATTTCTAGAAGACTTTACTTTTACTAAAAATTTATGGTTGAGACAATTTCATTAATTTCATGCATTTAACATGAGTCGGTGAATATATATATATATATATATATATATACACTTTTCAAAGGAATTTCAAACCATTATAATATCTATATCTTTTATACAAGTTATTGTAAAAAGAAGAAAAAGTAAGTTTTGCAAAATTCATGATGAATCTGATCACCACTGTTTCGGAGCTCAAATGACTTAATTTTGATGAAAATAGTTTTAGATCTAGATAGATCTTTTCGAATAGGTAGAAAACGGTATATTATATGCATAATTCCGAGTTAAAATGACCAAGTTATGGCTATTTTAAGTTAGAATTACCCTCTATACGAATTTTAACGATCTTATGACATAGTTTCTTATAAATACCATAGAATCAACAAGAAATACTCATTATAGGTATTCTTCTTGATTAGGTGATCCTGAGGAGGAGTGTTCGTACCCGAAGGATTATTTCAATTAGTGAAATTACCGATCAACTCATCCATAAGAAAGAAGTGTCATCATGGTCGAGTGAGTCTACTCCCTTTATTTTTCATACTTATGTTTGTGCTTGTAAATTTAGTTGCATTAGCTTTAAGGAAAGATAAAATGGAATTTATATGATAATATGTTGAAAGAATATTAAGTATACCGAAGCATGAAATGCTTGTAATAAATTGTATGTTTATTAGCATGTTGAAGTATCTGAAATTGGATGATCACCTATAAGAAAATAAAATATGACAGCTAGGCTTTAAACAAAAAGTTGACACATACACTTCACATGTTAGTTTGAGCCACATTGCATTCGCTATTATACAATTGGTGGGACAAATGTATAATAGTGGTGGTAAGTATAACCGGTATATCATGTATGCAGCAAGTAGGAGCCAGTAAAAACTACATAAATTGGTGGCTAGTAGAAGCCGGTAATAACTACATGTTTTTTATGGCGTATAGGAGCCAGTAAGATCTATAAAAATGTTTTTAAAGAAGTAGTGGTCGTAATGAGCCGGAATACCTAACCCCGAATGAAGGGCGTAATTTATTCAATATATGATTCCCAGAAAATCATGTGTCTTGTATGCTCATATGCTTGTTGCATCCCATTTGCTTGCTTAATAAACTTGGTTGATAATTTTGTTTCAAGTATGAATTTTGGGATTTACTCACTAAGCCCGTAAACTTATGCTCCTATAGATATTTGCATTCTCAGGAACACCTGTTTTTGTACCCGAAGTCTCCTCTTATTCGTGTAAGTTTTCTTTTGAAGCTTTTGAAAGAAATCTACTTGAAGAATTATATTAGAATTCCTTTGAAATCTTTTGATGTAACATTAGATTATTGTAAAGACTATTATTGTAAACCCCCAAATTTTTGGAATCGGTTTAGCCTAAAACCCTAAACCGGAAGTCAACCGGAACTCTAAAGGTCAACAAAACCCTAGTTAGACGTAATAGCTTAAGTCCAGCAATCCCAAATAAGCAACTCAGTAAGAGTAAGTAGGAGTTTAGAATATAGAATAGTGCGTAATTACCCAAGGAAGCGTAAAAAGATCAGATTAGTAAAACCACAACTCTTTGAAACCCGATCGGATACGGTTCTTGAAAAACGTGTCCCGAAGCCCGGACTAATAAAATTATTTCGAATATATCGTTAGACTTGTAAAAATATAAGATTTTAAAAAATATCAGTTTTATAATTTTTCAATAAGTAAAAATAACAGATATTGCAATTATACGCGTATTTTCTTACTACCGGTACTTTATTAGTCGTATCTACTTTACATTACACTATTCATTACTATTCTACACTATTTTTTTTATCTCTACTTTTTCTTACACTTACTCTTACACACACCATAACCTATTTACTTTTTATCTTTCCCATAACTTTATTTCACATCTACCTTACATATTGTTGATTTCTCAATAAGGATTTTGATGATAACAAAAAGCGTTAAGTGTTTTCTAACAAGTTTATTGAATGTGTAGGAAGTAAGTATTGTGAAATTGTTTGAACAAAAGAATACAAAACAGAAAGTAATTCAGAAAGTATTCAGAAAGATTTTCAAGGGATTTAGCGTTTTCGGAAACTTATTCAGAAAGCGTTCAGAATGATTTTTCAAGGAATTTAGAGTTTTCAGAAACTCATTCAGAAAGAAAATCACATGTTATGAAGGTTTTTATATTTATCAGACGGAATTTCAGAAACTAATTCTAGAGACATACAAGATTCACGATCAAAATTAAGGAACGGATCTATTTCAAATTATATTTGAAGACCCAGCACCAAAGTGAATGTATTTGGGAAATACATTCAATTATGTCCCACAAAGTTGGTTCAATTATCCAAAGGGGATTCAAATCATTTGAATTAAAGTTAAATTTTTCAAAATTATTACCAAATGGATTGAAGAAGCACCAAACGAATAAATAGTGTGAGATATTCCATATTAAGATTCATTTTGGACATTATCAGAAGGATATGATATGAAAACGTCAAGGACAAGTTTATCCACAAATCAATTGAATTTAAATTTTAAATGTCAAAAACTTTATTGCTATTTCCGTGGAAGATAAAGATGCAACCAGAAATATTGTTTTCAAGTTTATCTACAACAACAAAGGCTGATTCAAATAGAAAGTTAGAAGAAGATTTACATCCGAAATTCAAAAGATCGAAACCAGCAAGAAATATGGGATTCATATCTATCCCAAGCTGAAGGAAGAGGAAGAATGAACAGTAGTCTATCCGATTTTATTGGAAAATATCTGGAACTAATTCCTTTCAAGACGTTGAAGGCAAAGAGATAAATATCAGAAGATCAGAAGGAAGAATAGAGATCGAACAAGCAATCTGATATTGAATACAAAGCAATTCTGAGCAAATACAGTTTCACATATTTTTCTTTGTACTTAAATTAGAGGATACATTTTATTTAATTCCTCAAATTAATTTGTTATTACATCTTGTGAGAGTGAGAGTTACAAGTAGGCTCAGTAGTTTGATTGAAGCTTGTGGAAGCTAGGAGGATCAAGCTGAGTGCATATTGTAGCCAAGTGCTTTGGCAAAAGACAACTTGTAACTTGTTTGTTTTTGGATAGTGGAACATACCGGTAAAGACAACCGGATCCCCGGCTTGGTGCTGGAAGAGAGGATTGACGCTCAAGGCGGAACCTCTATAAATTACTTTACACTCTTCTAAACTCTATCTCTTTAATTTTTGTGCATAATTGTTTGTTTATATATGATATAACTTGAATGCAGAAACTATTTCAGAGAGTGTTGATCATAGCTCAGAAACTAAATCAGGAACTAACATCTGGGAATTTTCTTTGATATAAACTTCACGAGTTTAGATATTTTTGTTCTCTTTCAGATTTCATCTAACGAAATTGTTTATTGGTTTTGTCTTCTTTCAAGTGAAAGTAAAAAGCCATTTTAATCATTTAATCAAGTTTGTGAATTTTGAAAAGAATTTCAAAGATTGTCAGTTACATAGTATAACCAATTCACCACCCCCCCCCCCCCCCCCCCTCCCCCTCTTGATTATACTTTGGGACCAACACATATTACTTCATTTAATTAACAAAAAGCAAAAATATAAACTCTCGCTTCCCTCTTTACAGGGATGGCGGGCGCTGCCCCCGCCCCCCCCCCCCCCCCCTCTTCCTCAATTTGTTTCAATTTTCATTTAATTTAATCATACAAAAATCACTCCACATTTTCCTATAAATACCCCCCTCCTCTTTCACTTCTTTCACACACTTACTACCCATAAATTCTCTACAAAAACTCTCTCAAATTCTCTTCTCAAAACTCTCTCCAAATATCCTCCCAAAACTCTCTCAAAATAATTCCAAAACAACTTCTACCTACAACAAAAACCAAAACCACATAATACTACCAAAGTCTTCTTTAGGTAACAATTTCCTATTGTTTTTCTTCTTCTCATGTCATGTGACTTTACATGACCATAGTGCGAGTTTCTAAAGACTAAATGTTATGGAAGCTATATTATGTTCATATATTGTTCTTATTCATGAAAATCTATTTATGTTTATGTTATTATTTTTGTTCGTATTATTGTTACTATATCTAAGTATTATTATCTATATATATATATACATGTTCTTTAGAGCATATAAGCTCACTTGCAACTTATTTATTTATTTATTTATTCCATTGCAATTTATTTATTCATTCCTTGTTATTTTAATACTAATCTCTAGTCTTAGACTAGTCCTCATCAAGTCAAAACAAATTTTTCTTTCTTTCATTTTATTTTTATTTTGAGACTAGTCTACTTCTTAGTCCTGGGAGCCTTGAAAAAGCTAAGACTCCCAATATTTGACTTTATTATTTATGTTATTTTGTTTGCTATTATTTCTCATAATTCATGTTCATTTAAATTGTTGTCCAAAATTTCAAGTTCTAAAAAATAATTGACAAAAATGAGATTTTAACACTTAGAACTAAGTTTATGTGAAGTATAAGATCTATGGTTTAAACAAAAATAAAGTTATTTCTTTTCAAGTTACAAAAAGAACCCACTATAATTTTAGAAACTACTTTTGCTATGAAAAGGTTCTTAAATCACTTATTATTTCACTTTGTTTTTATAAAGAAAATAAATTTTGGTACAAGAATGATTTCTATGAAAAACATAACATGAGAAAAGGGTGAGGAATTTTCAAATAAAAACCTTTGCAAACAAATAAACAAAAAAAATTGTATAGGAAAAATAGCACTATTATGGTGAACTTAGAAAGAAGAAAATTTATTTTCAAAAAGTTATAAAGTAAACATAAAACATCCTTAGAAAACAAAAGAAACAAAATATTCATTTCAAAAGATTTACAAAATAAATTCTTGTAAACTATGTTTTTCTAAAACTCTAAACCGACATTATTTTACTCAAGAAATATGATTGGACAACAAACACTTGAGCATGAATAAAATATGAGCTAAGTAACCATAAAAAGAGAATTTTTCAACTATATAGATAACTAAGTATTTATCAAGCAAATTTTAATTGATTGAACAAAAGTTGTTTTTAAGTTAGAAATTCGTGGTGAATTTTATCGCCACTGTTTCGGGGCCTAAATGGTTTAGTTTGCTAAAAATAGTTTAGAAATAGATATATCTTTTCAAGTAGGTAGAAATCAGTATGTTATATGCGCGATTCTGAGTTAAAATGACCAAGTTATGGCCATTTTAAATTGGAACTCTCCTTTATACGAACTTTAATGTTCTCATGACATTGTTTTGTCAAAATTTAAGAAAATCATCAAGAAATACTCATTGAGGGTATTTTCTTTGGCTAGGTGACTCCGAGAAAGGATACCTATATCCTAAAGATTATTTCGATTGAGTGGAGTGTGTGAACGACTCATCCGTATAAAAGAATAGTCGACATGGCACCGTGAGTCTATTTCCTTTAAATGCTATACTTGTTGTGCTTGTAATTTAGTTGCATTAGAGCTAGGAAAAGACAAATAGATATGTATGTAAAATAATTCTTTAAAAGAATCCTAAGAATATCGAGGCCGAATTTATTTAAATGTTTGTTTTAGTATAACACTTGCTTTGTATGAGATTCTTTGATCGCCTTAAATTTGATAATAATAATAATGTTATGATATCATAAATAAATGGATTCATGCATACCACGTAGTAAGTTACATTGCATTTAGGTTATTGTCCTTCGCTGAGAAGGATAGTAAGCTCATGTCGAAAGCAACACTTGGCGGAGTGTCCAAAAGCGATTGCTTGGCGGCGTTATGGAAATGCTTGGCGGAAGATCCGAAAGCAAGGCTCGATTCAAGTAGACTTCACATGCCTGGCGACATTGGTCGAAAGCATAAATCTTTTTTTACCTAAAACTACTTGTTTTGAGATTATGTATCACACAAACCCCGAATGGAGGGCGCAAATCCATTCAACATATAGTTCCCGAAAAACTATATGCCTTATTTACCCACGTGTATGATGCATTCCATTTGTTTGATTAAACAACTTGTTTGGAATTTTGTTATAAGAAGTTATTTATAGAAATAATACTCATTAAGCCTGTTAGCTTATACCCCCATAGATATCTTTTGCAGTTCCCTTATCTGTGGTTGAGGCCACGAGGACCCTGCAGTTAGGTAATTTCTTTTTTTGGATAAGGAAATTTTAGATAAAGTTTAGTATTAGAAAAGATGTACAAATATCCTTATAATAAATTAGTAAATAAGGGAAATGTCCCTAAGTTTGTAAAGATCATTGTTATAAGTAAATGAATATTATGAATCATCTTTTCTTAATATGTTATTATATCTTCTTAAGCTTCATAATTCCATGTATGGTCCTCTAAAGTTGTGAGAGCACGTCTTACACTTAATATCAAAGCTTTTTGGAGTGGCTAAGGTTGTCATACTTAAGCTTTAATATTGAGTGTGGCGGACCGTTACGTTTAGGATACCCCTTGGGGCGTGACAATTATATATTTCGATCTTTGGGTTTTAGTGGGGGTATGCCCCTGAGAATCATGTAACAGATCTTTGATTATGAATATTATGATCTATTTTATTTCTGAATTCTTGTATGTTCATTTTTACTTGCTTAGACCACACTTCCCAAAAGCGTCTCCTATTACCATGCTAAACGCCTTACACGTAATACTAAGACTTTAGCATAACTAAGGTGGTCATTCTTAAGTCTTGATATTATATGTGGCGGACTGTCACGTTTAGGATACCCTTCGGGGCGTGACATGCTTCCTATATCTTTCCTATATTTTCATCTTTTTCATACTACATACTCATATACATGCATCATCATAATGATATTATCTCAACAAAATTTAAAGTGGAATTTTCTTTAATAAAGAAAAATGAAACTAAAATCTTTTAATATATATCCTTATCACTAAATCAAGATTTTGTTATTAAACACATAGAAAAAAAAAATTATTTTACAACTTCTTTTCAAACTCATCAAGATTTTTCTCAAATAACAATGAAGATGAATTATCAAAGAAATTAGCTAAGGAAATAAACATTATCATTTCATAATAAATCACATGAAGTTTATTAAAACTCAGTATTAATAATTCTTTGATAAGCAAATTTTTGTCAAAAAGCTTACTTGTAGGATTTTTACCAACTCTAAAAACCAAGAACTAGACTAGTTTTCAAAATTAAGATAAAATCAACTCACTAATTTATAAACCCACTTAGAAAAATAAAGGTTACCAAGCATCTAAATAATAAACCCATTTTCAAAGAAATAAAAAGAATATAAACATGATAAGTTCCGAAAACAATAGATATTATCAACAACTTAAGAAAATATTGAACCATGATTTCCTTCCAAGTAAAATTGGTAAATGACTTAAAAAAATCAAGTCTTAGAAATAAAATTTATTTTTAAAAAAGTTAGGAAATGAAAACATAAGAAGAAAAAGACTTGTTTATCAAAACCATTTTTTTTTTTAAAGAAAGAAAATATATACAACTCAAATTATTATAGGTTACCAACAACTTAATAAAAATTTTCGGAAATTTCATTTTTATCACTAGAAGTAAAATTCATAGAAGATCAAAGTTAAGAGAAAATTTATTTATTTTAGAAAGAAAATTGGAAAACAAAATAAGAATATACTCATTTATAATAACCCAAAAGTTTATAAAGTCATTCCCAAAACACTTAGAAAAAAAATTGTTGAGATTTAAGTTTTCAACACCATAAGATAAATTGTTTTATGAAAAATAATCATTGAGACAACACCATTAAATTTTGCATACAATATGAGCCTATATATATGTATTCAAAGGATTTTTCAACCATATAAATATCTATATTTTTGCTAAAGGATTTTTGGATAAAGGAAGGTATGGAAAATTGCATTTCAAGGGCTAGGATTTTTGTGTCAATTATGTACCAACCTTTTTCGTGACCAAAAGAGTTTTTATGACAAAAATAACTTTAGAAATAAATAATCCTTTCGAGTAGGTAGAAAACGGTATATTATTATGCGAAATTCTAAGTTAAAATAAGCAAGTTATGGCCATTTTAAGTTGGAATTTCCCTCTATACGATTTTTGACGAACTTAGTGAAATAGGATTAGCAAGTTTAAGTAGAACTTCCACGATGTAAACCCCTGTTTTCTAAGCCCTAAACCTTAAGCCGGAAAGTCTACCGGAGACCTTAAGTCAACATCTTGAGTAAAACCCTACAGTTTAGATCCTGTAAACCCGAGTTCGTAAATCGAGGAGTCGAAAAATAATTAAAGTGTTTAGAATAGTCCGTAATAATATTTGAATTATTAAAAATATCAGATTGGTTCATTTTCGGCTTATTTCGAACCCGTTTGGATACTGCTTTGGAAAGCGTGTCCCGGGGCTCGGAAAATTAAAAATATATCTTTAATATTTTTAGACTCGTATTTTTATAAGGATTTCAAAAATATCAAGTTTAGAATTTTTCGGATTCTAAAAATATCAGTTATAGCTCATATAAGCTTATTTTACTCTTACCGGTAACTAATTGTTAAATTTCTAAAAATAATTTAATTGATTATTTTATTTAAATCATAAAAATTCTGCCACTTAAATAAAAATATTTTTCTTAATTTATTTTATATATTTTCTTATTCAAAAAGCCACTTTATCAACCCATACTCAAGTACACATACATTATCATTACTACACATTATTATGTCTTCTTTTGCTTTTTCTTACACTTCCTTTCCCAAAATTGCAGCTGCCCATTCCCCATAAAATAGCCACTTTTCATTATTTTTAATTATTTATTTGATATTTTAAAGTCTCTTTTAGTTAGAAATGGATGCAACTTGTTACACTTTCAAAATACAAGTTAAAATCAAACACACACTCCCCACACCTCAAAATCACGACCAGCCCCTCCCCTTGTTGCAGCTGCATGTTATTTTTTTTTAAATTTATTTAACACACTTTACATCTCTATTTAAACATCTTATTCCTCTCTCTCTTTACTTTACAAACCCTATATTTTTCCTCTCTCTTTTTCCCTCTCTTTTCTCTTCTTCCTTGCCTTGTCTTCTTGAAAACAAGCTGTCCCCATTTTTCTTTCTTGCTTCCACATATATTTCTTGCAATTATTTGAGGTAATCTTTCCCTTTTTGCTCTTATAAGATGTTCTAGGATGATACCATGGATGTTTCATGCATCAAAGGACATTCCACAAGCTTAAAAGGCTATGGATGATGATGCCAAGAAGTGAAACACTCCTCTAGATGATGATCTCTTTTGTTCTTAGTATTTTTGTTATATGGAAGGCTTGTTTATCTTCTTGTTTTTGTGATAGCTTGTAGATCTAGAGTTTTATCAAGCTTTAGTTATGTTTATGTGTAGATCTAGAAGTTTAAGGCCTACTACTAAGTTTTTCTTATGCTTTCATGGATATATTGAGTAGATCTTAGATTCAAGTTGGAATGAAAAAGAAAAATTCGTAACTTGTCAATGCCCTATTTTAAAAACCCTCTTTCAAGTCTTAAAATGGAAGCTTTTTTAAGAAAATGAAGGTTTGATGGATGTATATCATCAAGGCTTCATCTTACAAGAATCAAAGTTGATTTTCAAAGTTTATTTTCAAAAACAAAAATTGTATTTTCGGATCAAGACAAAGATCCAAAATAAAAACATGTTTTCCAACTCACAAATGAGGATTTTATTCAAGAAATGAAGGGTTCTTAGATATAATATGTAATGGGTTGTTTTTCATGAGTTTTGATGAATTTTCTCAAGAGATATGTCCAAAATAAATTTATGAAAATTCGGATCAAGACCAAGACCTATTTTTGGAACCCATCATCAACTTTAAAATGAAGATTTAGACAAAAATATAAGGGCTCTTGATATATATATCTTAAGGAATGAATTTTCATAAGTTTAATGAGTTTTCCTAAAAGGCATTAAATCAAGTGCTTTGTAGAAGACAAAATTTAGGTCTTGTTTTCATTGTAAATTTCAAAGTGGAAATTCGTAATTATGGGAGACCAATTTTGAAAACCTTCTTTTTGATCTCAAAACAAGTATTTTATATTGAAAATGGAATGCTTTGATGATATATAATATAGGAAAAATTATTTTCATTGAACTAAGTGAGTTTTAGTAAAGGAATTACTCAAAACAAGACAATGAGTTTCAACTTGTGAATTTCGGTTTTATGAATATGGATTCTTAGAAGTTTCTTTTGAACATTATGTTTGGGATTAGATAAGTATGTAATCTCTTAATTTTGTTTAGAGGATCTCCTTGCAAGTTTAGGACTAATATGAGTTAACCTAAGTAGTTAAATAGAGTAGATATGGCAATTTTTCACAAAGGCTCAAATCTGGAATTTTCGCAACCCTACTGTACAGTACGTTTCCGACCCTTAAATGACCTTAAATGTTTGAATTAACTTTAGAAATGGATAGCTCTTTCGAAGTAGGTATAAATCGGTATATTATAAGCTAAATTCCGAGTTAAAATGAGTTAGATATGACCTTTTTAAGTTAAGGATTCAACCTAGACGGAAATTGACGAACTTAGTAAATAAAATTGTTAAGTTTAATAGAACTTCATAAGAGATGCTCATTGAGGGTATTCTTTGTACCTAGGTGAATTGGAGGACGGGTTACCACTTCCCGAGGACTATTACGACTAGTGGATTTTCACTACATGGACAAGTGAGTTCATTTCTCAATTAATTATGCTCTTGGATGTGCTTGTAGTAGTAGTGGCATTAGACTTAGGAAAAGATAAAATTGTGATTGAATGGTGATCTAAACTTGCATGAATGAACGATAAGTATATCGAGGCAAGCTTTGTTGTAATAATCTTGTATGAGCTAGTATAGATTTGGAATGTCTGAAAATTGTATGGTCACTTTTAAATTATCTAAGTAATATGTCATGATTATATGAATAAATTGTACATGCATATCACGTAGTGAGTCTTATATCATTGTCGAGTATGTCTTTGGTGGGACAAAGGTGTACTCGGGAGGCAGCGGGTCTTTAATGAAAGGGGACTAGGGTTGCATGACTTATGGACCACCCCATTCGAATAATGAAACTATGGTTGCATGACTTATGACCAACATTAAAAATTGTGGTTGCATGTCTTATGGACCACCCCACTTAAGATTGGGACATGGTTGCATGTCTTATGGACCAACTTTGGAATTGTAGTTGCATGACTTATGAACTACCCCAAACCCCGAATGGAGGGCGTAAATTCATTCACTTATGACTACCGGAAAGTCATATGCTTGTTTGCTCATATGCTTGTGCATTCATATGGTTGCTTAATTATAACTTGCTTGTATAGATATTTTAGCTTGGTCGGGCATGTTACTTGAAGAAAATGAATCTCACTAAGCATTAGCTTATACCCCAACAGTTTTTGTTGCAGCGTTCCTATTTTTGGATGTTCCGAGAGGACATTTTGTGCAGGTTTATCACATGGAATTAAAGAGCTTTTGAGGAAGTCGGGACCTAGTGTAGGCGTGGACTTCTAGGAAAATCTCTTTAATGTGAATTCATATATGTGTAATTGGAGCTAAACGATGTAGACTCCTATTATTTTGGCGGGGGTATGCCCCCTTGGCTTTTGTAAAGTTTAACTTTATCTTGTTGTGATTTATATTCTTAATGCTATGTATGCTTTCTTAAGACTACTCGAATCAAAGTGTGATCCTAAAAGTTGTGAAGTACACCTTACACTCGATATATAAACTTATGGGATGACTAAGGTGGTCATACTTAAGTTTAAGTATTGCGTGTGGTGGACTGTCGCGTTTAGTACCCTTTGGGCCGTGACACACGAAATACTCATTTTGGGTATTTCTTTTGTATAGGTGGCTTGGAGACCTAGTTTTCGTATCATGAGGATTACTTTGACTAAAATTTCCCACACAAATGGCCGAGTGAGTTTATTTCTTACATTTTACACTTATTTTTTTGCTTGTAAATTAGTGGCATTAGAATTAGGAAAAGATAAAATGAGAATATGCATGTGCTTTACATATATGGTTGAAATTATATTTTAGTATATCGAGGCGAGAAGTTTTCATAATGAGTATTTGATCTAGTATAGGAATGATAGTCCGAAATTCTATGATCACCCGTAAAATACTTAATGATGCCATGAGTATTTAATTAAATTAATTCATGCATATCATTGGGTGAGTTCATTGCATTATTACTATACCTTTGGTGGGACAAAGGCATAGTAAGGAGGTTCATAGAGCCCGTAAGATCTATAAAACAACGAGAGATCTTCCGGATTAAATTATGGTGAACAAAAAACCCCAATAAAAGGGTAGTGGCTCGAACAACACTACAAAGAAGTTATATTTATAAAATTGATCTATTCAATCCGTTACCCCTAATCTTAGATGGAGGGGTAAATCCATTCAACATATGATTGCCAAAAAATCGTATGTATTGTTTTCTCACATGCTTGTGCATCTCATATGGTTGTTTAAATAAACTTGTTTTGATTATTGGTTGTTGGGTGTTTAACTGTGGAAATATTTCTCAATAAGCACGTAGCTTATAACCTCTTAGATATCTCTTACAGTACTCATATCTTTGGTTGGAGCCCATGGGATACTTCACCTAACTAATGCCCTTTTGGAGCCAAGAGCTTTTAGTTAGAATTCAAGAGTTAGAAATAGAAATAGATTTCTAAATAGAAATTAAAAAAAAATGTAAACGGACTTTGATAGAATTAGATGCTTTATATGGGAATGCCACTTAAAGCTTGTAAGACTCCTTGTATACCTTTTAAGAACCTTAATTTTATTGTTATGACTTACTTTCTTAATTGTTATGATGTATAACTGCTTAAACGAATTGATCCAAAGATTGGTCCACTACGATCATGAAATCGTGAAAGTACGCCTTACACATAATATCAAGAATTTTGGGATGATTAATGTTATCATACTTAAGTCTTAATATTGAGTATTGTGGGCTTTCATGTTCAGGGTATCCTTTGGGGCGTGACAATTAATAACCAAATTAAAAATCTAAACTCAGCTTAATTAAGTGTTTGTTGCTACTTGACCGCTTACTGCAAAAGTGGTACTCCCGAATTAGGTTGCGAGTCTGATTGCAACTTTGGGATGATGTGGTAGTTTAGGCATTTAGGCTCCCACGAAATGCCTAGTTAGGCTCGGTGGGTAGTCGATAGGGAAATTTCCGAGATCAAGTGGCTTACTAAGAGTAGGTATGGAGTTGTAACGAGTTATACGATGTATAGGATCCTGTATAAATCGTTATGATAGATCGTGCTCATTGGTAGTAGTCTATAAGGGGATGACCCAAACGAGACTATTCCATCATTTTATTTTTCTTGTAAATTCTAGGGACTTATTAAATTCCCCTCTTTGGTACTCGATCTATAGAAAGAACCATACCCCACCCTACCCCTTATGTTTAGTAGGATTCTTAAATACTCTTGCGCGTGCTTGTATTTTGGGACACTAGGAATACTTGTTTGCTAACCTATAACTTAATCAAATTTAATTTATGCTTGTTGCATTAGCTTAGGCATTCATGACATGCATGTATGTTCTTTATTACTATGTATTAGGCTTCACTGCTCACTTTTCATTATTTCAAGTATCAAGAATGATCAATTTATAAACCTTCATTATGACTTCATGGGTTTTGGGACCGATGAGTTAGAGATAAATATAAATAGAAGCCATATGAAAATTAGGAAAACTATACGAATGTCTATGTTTCTATTTAATGGATAATTGTAAACTTAAGCTATTTATTACTTTTGGGTCGATTGCCAGTGGTTAAACCTAGCTCCCCTTTTGTGGCTGCCATCTTAAACTATTTTAGAATTTAAATTTTGTTTTACTCTATCTTAAAGTACTTTTCTACATGTTGTATACTAGTCTCTAAATTTTTGGCAAATTGTCAATCGATGTGTTATGGTCTTACTAAACTTAATCATGATTTCATAACTAAAACTTGATTACAACTTGTTTAGTAACGGAAACAACCATGCCCCTAAGTGCCATAAGGGTCGAGTCATTTCATATCATGTGCTAAATCACCTTCATATGTAGCTAACAACTCATTTTCATGTATCTCTGAGTACTCTTGCATCAATTATATGTAAACCTTATCATTTGGTCCACATCATAGTCATCTTTCATAGACATGACTTCATAATACACTTATTGTCCCTAATGGAAACTATAAGAAGTGACTAAACCTTCTAAGTTGTCCTATTTAGTTTAGAGTAAATTATAGCAAAATGTATCAAAATTTAAGGATATATTCATTTAAGGTATCAATGATATAAATGGTTAAAAAGATGATTTAATGTTTTGCAAAATGAGTAAAATGAGGTATTAATAATTGACCATTAGTAAATAACAAGGAAACTTAATTAAAAAACTAATACAAATATCGATACCTTAAGTGACTTTTGCACAATATTGACATCTCATTTGATTCATCTTGCAAAATATTGATTCATCTTCTTAAACATTCGAAATGTGGATATCTTAAATGAACTTATTCAAATGTTGATATCTTTTAGTGTGATTTATTCATTTATATTAAGATGACCGCATGCTACAACCGTAAGTTAATTGTAGTTTATATCTCTAACTACATAAATTGTGGTTGCTGGATGCCTATCATAACAGACCTCATTACTCCTTTCCACTATTTTGCCACAAGCATCGCAAACTGATCCGCTAAAAATTGTTGTTTTAAAATTCACAAGCGAATATCCTAGCAAGTGTACTAGATCGAATCAAGTAGTAAAGTGTTGAGTGAGTATCGTTCCCACGAGGAAAGCTTAATTACCAATTATTATTGATTCAAATTAATATCTAGACAATGTAATTTAGAATAGTTGTTAAGTTACACTAATTACCTACTTTCTAATTTACTTTAATAGATTCAACTAAGTTCTTCTAATAGAAATGTATATGATCCAATAGTGAGAACTAAGACAAAATCCCATATCCGCCCATCAAATTGAACTAATGTTATTATAATAATTAGATTCATGAAAATTCAAGTGAAACTTTGTAAATCTTAAAACAATCTAGTTGCTTCCACTACTTAGATTATCTAAGAAATCGACTTTAACAGTCATGAATCTCCCGATTCTCTAACTGCCTAATGACTTAAATTAAATTTTCCCTAATTCCTTAGTTCAAATTCAACTTAAAACATTGCATTAATCAGTAAAAGTTTCCAGATAAAAATATAATATCTCAGCTTTCGCATTTTGATATTAAATCTAAATCTTTAATTCCAACGAAATCAGATGTTTCTCCCGATTCAACTAATTTCTCATTTACCACGATCCTCCCGAATTCACGGTTCTTTACAGGAATTAAACATGAATTTTTACATGAATATAACAACCAAATATCATTAATTCAACAATCATTTAAGCAAATCTGGATTTAATCATGTTCTCACCGTATAATATTTAGCACAACATAATAATAACTAACAATAACATTATGATTATCATGACTGAGTGCATATTTGTGATCTAAAACAAAATAACACCACTTAACTAAAAACGAATTAAAGAATTAAGAATTCAAACCGTACAAAGTGTCCCAAATGCACTGTTCAAGTCTACCACAATTCTCCACGAACAAATATATGCAAGATCTACTCTAAGGAATTGTATCTATGCAACTACTCTTTGTTTTTCTCTCTACTCTAAGAAAGAACTATTTGGAACTGTCGTCCCTCTCTCTCTCCTCTTTCTTTCTTTTTAAACAGAACAGACCCGTGGAGTGTTCAACTGCCAGCATAAACGCCGGCAGTTTCTTTTCCAACGCCGGCGGTGTAGACATCCGGCGTTAGACAAATGCAATCTGATGGTGAGAAAATGTATCAACGCCGGCGGCGTTGAATCATAATTTGCCGGCGTTCATTGAAGTTGCCTAGGTTGCAGTATCCACAAACACTGCCAGCGTTACAATCAGTGTTAAGGAATAGGCTTCTGTGGAATTCACAAACGCGGCGGTTTATTCTTCAACGCTGTTAGACATCCAGCGTTAAGAATTTGTATTCTGGATGTTGAAGGCCGGCACAAACGCCGGCGGCGTTCTTTTGAAAAATGCCGGTTTGTTATGAACTGATCAAAGCTGGCAGCGTTTAATTGCCGGTGCTTCTAACTTTTATACTTCCTTGCCACTTTTGAACTCGATTCCATGCCAATGAGTATCAACACTTCCATTCCCTGATATAAAACAATTTGAGAACTCAAAGTACCAATTCTCGTAAATTAGAAACAATTTCGTACTAATTAAGCCCGAATTATGAGATGAAAAATGTATAAAATTTGAGTTTATCAACTTCCCCACACTTAAACTTTTGCTTGTCCTCAAGCAAAACTTTATTTAATTTTACAACTTGCCTTATCTGCTCATATAACTCACACCAATCTATTTTCATGTGATTAGTTTACTTTAATCAAAATTAAATAGCTAATCTAAACGAAATAAACTTTAATCCTAGTGTTTAACTTAAGCAATTTCGGTCCAAAAGTAAAAACTCAGTTCACAAAAGAAAAAAAACCCATTTGAACTTCATTATATTTTCAGCTAATACTTAATTCTAACAACACCAAGAGAAAGCATGTGGTATCCGCTTCCTCCTTAGATATTTCTTATTCAAGTCTTTATCAAGCTCGATATATATATCTTTTTAGCACACTATTCACATGAATTCAGAGGGGAAGGTTTTTGCCTCCATCTTTTATTTCCTCTGGGCGGGTGTAGCCCGCTTCTTTTAGCTCAAAAGCAATCCATTAATCTTGTCAAAGTGAGTTCCTAGAGTCGGCACATCCCGGGCTCATCACCCAAGTGACCAGGTTTTAAAGGGACCCCTACGAACTCTCCCTCACTCTAACAAAACACACTCATGACTCACTTACCTGAGTCAATGAGTAAAAGCTCATGTACTTTCAACTTTGTGTTGAATATTCCTAAATTAAGACTTTTCATTAAAGATCACTAAGTTAAAAGTTTCATTTACCTCTTTCTTTAAGTGTTAGAAGAATTATATAGAAGCTAAAAATTTTTAGAAGTAAACCTGTTTATTTTTTTTACAGAGGAACTCGATCAACTCTCAGACTTCTACTTCCTAAGTTAAACATAAGGTAAATTTATTTATTAAAGATTTATCTACTTAATTTAAACTAAGTAAACCAATCACATTAGCTGGTGAGTAAGGCATCAAGCAAGTTCTTTTTCATTATATACATTTCTTTCAAGGACATAAGTTACCAATGTGGATTGATAAAATGGACTTCAAATATCAACAGATTTTGCAACTCTTTAATAAAATGGACATAAGAAGTCAAGGTACATTTTCATCTCATATGTTTCTATCCCTTACTTCCCCACACTTAGAATCAAACAGTGCCCTCACTGTTTGTTGGATACAATTACAACATAGGACAGGATAGAAAAGCAAAAATTAGCCAAATGGTACTTCCCTGATATCCCATGCCAATATCATATGGAGCAAACTGATGGAAGGATAATTGCGACAGGTCCTGTTCACAAAACAGAAGACATCCAAAACAACACAAGCACAAAGAAGACAATAGATAAACAAACAACAATAGTTCTATAAGTCTGATAAGTCTACCCATATATGGGTTTTGAAAATCATTCACAATTCAAAATGAAGTAAACACTAGGAAAGTTAATAACAACAAGCTAGCAGGATCTCTAGCTTTCAGTTTCAGAACTTGAGTCGCTTTCCTCAGATGTGCTATACTTCATATCTTGAGCAGCTGCAGGATTAAAACAAGATATAGTCTTTAGCATATTGAACAATGTGCTCCTATACTGCTTATTTTCTTTCTTTCCTGTTCAAATTTTTCATCTAACTCTCTTAGATTGAATTCAATCCTATGCAAAGTTTGCTGAATCGAATCCAACGGAGGCTGAGAAGGGGTGGTGTTGTAGATGATGATGGATGATCTGATGGTGCATCAGCAGGTACAATTAGGAGCCATGATTTCCTCTAAATGTTGTACCCCCCTAGGTACTTTACTTAAACCCCATGATCTGAATGGTGCAGAGGAAATTTTCTTTGGTGAAATTTTCACATCATTCAGTGGCTCATGAAAATCACCCATTCCCTTCAACAATTGGGTGATATAACCCCCACAGAATATCCATTGGGTACGTACATCTTCAGATTGCCTCAACATGAAATTAGCCACTTCAACTCCCAAATCGATTTGATACCTCTTTATTATACTATATAATAACAACATATCAAATGTTGTCAATTTACTATGACTAGTCTTTCTACAAGTCAAAGTATGTGCAATAATATGATGAAGCAACTTGTGCTCAGTTGCACAAAGTGGGAGTTCAATGATTTTGAAGGATTAAAATCATTTCTGCTTGGATGAATCAACTCAAGCCACAACTTTTCTTGTGATTCATCTTCAGGCCAATTAGTAGGCAATCTTGCATTTTCATTTTCATTGTCATAGTACCCAAGATAAACTCCAATTTTTCTGAGAGGTACTATTTTCTTTTCACCAAAAGCTTGAAAGATGATTTTTTGCACATTATCATCATCTTCATCATCATCATCATCATTACTATACCTCAAAGTGGATAGAACTTCAATGGTGAGGTTCTGATAAGCTGGTTCTGTCATGTTAAAAACTTTGAACCACCTTTTGTCTTCGATTAAGTTTTGTAAAATCTCACTTAATCCATAATCCTCCATGACACTCCAATCCAAGTAATAGCTATTTAAGAATTCTTTATCTTCGAGTTTGCTTTTCTTCTCCACAGCATAAGGTTGACTAGATAGGACATTTCTTGTTTGACTCGATGATGGTCGACTCGTTTTTTGCTTTTTGTTTCCCTTTCTAGGTGCCATACCTATGAATAACTATTCATTAATGAATATGGAAACACTAAACAAGAATCATAGAACAAAGGTTCAAGCCACAAATCAGTAAAATCATGTAGCATGATGATCATTGCTAAGGTTCAAACAAGCTTTACATCCTCATTAAACATGCTAATCACTATAATCATTGTATTTGACATCATGGTAATAACATTGTATGACTACATGATTAGAACATGTTTACATTTCTCAATTTTTGTAAAGATACAGTTAAAAAACAAGGCTAATGCACACACATGAATATTTCCAACACTTGCATTCTAAAGGTGTACACTGGCATCCTTGAATTGGACGTTTAATACAAGTGAGTTCACACAAATTGAAATTTTCCCCTCTTTTTTTTTTGTTTTTGTATGACAGCCAAATCCCCAAATCATGTCTCATGAACCCTAATTGCATTTTGACAACGATGGTTACAATAATCATAACACATCCCAATCTAAACTACTATCAACAGACATGGAAGACAAGTATATAAACCTATTTCCTAGCATGTAATCATGTTCAATGGATCATGAATCAAAATTATAACATGCATTTCACACTATCTATAACAATATTGAACTTGACATGAAAAACAAGAGTAGTGAAGATTAGGATCATACCTTGACTTGATGATGGAATGTACAAACACTAAAAACACTTATATTCAAGGTGAAAAACAAGAGATTTTGGAGAGATAGAGAGTCGAGAGAGAAGAAAGATGAATGAAGAAGATGAAATGCAGAGTTTAAACACTGCTGTGCATGCGAATCAGAGCCCAACACCGGCAAATTTAATATTAACGCCGGCGGCGTATAACCCCAGCGTTAAGAAAGGAAGCACTAGTACCTTAAGTTCATCTGCAGCACCGGCAAATTGGCTATTTATGCTGGTGGCTTTCAAGCAAAATTTGCCAGCGTTAGAATAATAAGTACTGGCAGATTAAATGAATTTTCAACACCGGCAGTGTAAGGTTCTCAAATACCGGTGTTTGAAAATTTTCTTCTGACTTATATATGCCTTTTTTTTAACGCCGGCGGCATACCCTAATGAAAGTCCGGCGTTTGAACTTTTGGAGTTTACACCACCAAAATTTGGCAGTGTTGGAATCTCCAGAACCAGTGTTAAACATTTCCCGTCTGGCCATCATCAACGCCGTCTCAAACACTGGCGGCGTTGGATCACTAAATGCCAGCGTTTGAACTCTGTGCAAAGTTGACAAATTCCCTTTTTCCTGCTAAAAACTCACTTGCTAAATTGTACGGTTCCTATTCTGACTAAGACAGACAAGGTAAAACAACACACTACTTAACACACAAATGTATAACATGCTAAACCAACTCAATCTAATATATTACTCTAATTCTAAGTGAAAACTACACATCAAACTATACCTATGACCTAATATACTAAGACTATCTATATCCTATATCTCATGGGTTGCCTCCCATGCAGCGCTTAGGTTTTAAGTCGCTCAGCCCGACTTCCATCATGAATTTCACTCCTTTATATCAATGTTGTTAGTGGTCTCACTATCTTTTGTCTCTCCTTCATAAAAATGCTTAAGCAAATGACCATTGACTTTAAAAGTCCTGTCATCTTTAGTCTTCAATTCAATTGCACCATAAGGAAAAACCTTGTTAACAACAAATGGTCCAGACCACCTTGACCTTAATTTCCCAAGAAACAACTTCAAACGAGCATTGTATAACAACACTTGTTGTCCAGGTAAGAACTCTCTTTTCAAAATGTTTCGGTCATGCCACTTCTTAGCTCGTTCTTTGTAAATTCGAGCACTCTCATATGCTTCATTTCGCCACTCATCTAACTAATTTAATTGAAGCATTCTTGTCTCCTTTGCAGCTTTTCCATCAAAATTGAGGAATTTTATAGCCCAATAGGCCTTATGCTCAAGTTCAACAGGCAAATGACACGATTTACCATAAACTAACTTGTAAGGTGACATTCCAATAGGCGTTTTAAAAGCAGTTCTATATGCCCATAATGCATCATCCAGTTTTAAAGACCAATCCTTTCGCGATGCATTAATTGTCTTTTCCAAAATCCTTTTAATTTCTCTATTGGAAATCTCGACTTGACCACTTGTTTGGGGGGTGATTGGGGTAGCTACTTTATGGACAACTCCATATTTAGCTAAAGCTTGTCAAATTGTTTATTGCAAAAGTGAGTACCCCCATCACTTATGATTGCCCTAAGCACCCCAAATCTGGTGAAAATATTCTTTTTCAAAAATTTTGTCACTACTCGAGCATCATTGGTTTGCAAAGCAATAGCTTCAACCCATTTAGATACATAATCCACTGCTACAAGTATGTATTTATTTGAAAAAGATGAAGGAAATGGACCCATGAAGTCAATTCCCCATACATCAAAAAGTTCAATCACCAGAATGTTGTTTAATGGTAACTCGTGTTTCTAGAAATGTTGCCTGATCTTTAACATTGAGCACACACTTTGATGAAATTTCTACAATCATGAAACAACTTGGGCCAATAAAATCCACAAGATAGTACCTTAGCTGCAGTCCTTTCTACGCCAAAATGACCTCCTGCCTCTCTTGCATGACAATGTTCGATTATGCTTATTTGCTCAGTCTCGGGTACACATCGTCTAATTATTTGATCAACACATGTTTTAAAAAGATATGGTTCGTCCCAAAAATAAAACTTTACATCATGTAAAAACTTTTTTCTCTGTTGATAAGACAAACCATATGGTATAATTCCACTGACCAAATAATTAACTATATCGGCATACCATTGTAAGCCATGGATATCTATTGCATGCAACTACTCATCAGGAAATTTTTCATTAATAGGCAAGTTTGATTCATCATTTTGCAAACGTGATAAGTGATCAACTACCACATTATCAGCTCCTTTTTTATCTTTAATTTCTAAATCAAACTCTTGCAATAGCAATATCCAACGGATTAACCTAGGCTTAGCATCAGACTTAGCAAATAAATATCTAAGAGCAGCATGATCTGTATATACTATCACCTTAGAACCAATTAAATAAGGCCGGAATTTATCACAAGCAAAAATCACAGCTAGCAACTCCTTCTCAGTAGTTGCATAATTCCTTTATGCCTCATTCAAAGTTCTACCTGCATAATAGATAGTATGAAAGATCTTACCTTGCCTTTGTCCCAATACTGCTCCTACAGCATAATCACTGGCATCACACATCATCTCAAAAGGAAGCTCCCAATCTAGTGCTACGATTACCGGAGCAGTGATGAGCTTCTCCTTCAAAAGTTCAAATGCCTGCACACATTTGTCATCGAAAACAAACACAGCATCTTTTTCAAGTAGATTACACAAAGGTCGGGAAATCTTAGAGAAGTCCTTAATGAACCATCTATAAAAACCTACATGTCCTAGGAAACTTCTGACTCCTTTGACATTTGTTGGTGGAGGCAGTTTCTCTGTGATTTCAACCTTTGCCTTATCTACTTCAATCCCTCTTTCTGACACTTTGTGCCCTAAAACGATTCCCTCTTGCACCATGAAATGGCACTTCTCCCAATTTAAAATCAAATTGGTCTCTTTGCATCTTTGTAAAACTTTGGCTAAATTTTCTAAACAAGCATCAAATGATTTTCCAAAAACCGAAAAATCATCCATAAATATCTCAATAAAATTCTCAAGCATGTCAGAAAAAATAGCTATCATACACCTTTGAAATGTAGCTGGTGCATTGCAAAGGCCAAAAGGCATTCTCCTAAAGGCAAAAGTGCCATAAGGACAAGTAAAAGTAGTTTTTTCTTGATCATTAGGGGCAATCGGATTTGATTGTATCCCGAATACCCATCAAGAAAACAATAAAATGAATGCCCTGACAATTTTTCAACCATTTGATCAATAAATGGGAGTGGGAAATGGTCTTTTCTGGTGGCATCATTTAGCTTCCTATAATCAATGCAAACTCTCCACCCAGACACTGTCCTAGTAGGGATCAATTCATTCACCTCATTCCTCACTACAGTCATGTTGGTCCCGAAAGAATAACCAAGAGGGGGGTGAATTGGTTATTTAATAAAATTTAACCTTTTTAAAATTCAACCAAATTCACTCTACTTAGTTACTCAAATTAAATGGCTTCTAAAACTCTATTTTAAATATATTGATAAATTTCGAATAATATCAGACAAGATCAAGTTCGCAAATAATAAAAACAATATGTTAATAAAAATTTATTTTGCTCCCAGTTACTCTCTGACTGATCTTCTGAGTTCAATGTTCAGTAGAACTTAAATTTCCAGTTACTCTCTGACTGGTCTTCTGAGTTTATAATGCAGCAAGAATAAACAATAAAATATGCACGAAATTAAAAAGATAAGGTAGAGAAGAGATTGCAATATCGATTTATAGAGGTTCCGCCTCGAGCGTCAATCCTCTCTTCCAGCTCCAAGCCGGGGTCCCGGTATTCCTCACCGGTTGTGTTCTACTATCCAATCAAATCAATGAAGTTATAAGAGTATTTGCCAATCCTTTGGCTACAATTCACTTAGCTTGATTCTCACACTCAATCAATCAACTAAGCCTACTTGTAACTCTCAACTCACAAAGAGTAAAAACAAATCAAGAGGAATAAAATTTAGTTTCCTCAATTTTTCGCACAGGGAATAGTAACAATAGAATATGACAGTAAATTTGCTCAAATTCAAAGAAATTCGTGGCTCTTTGTTTTCTCCTCTTTTTCATGTGATTGTGCTTCCTTCTTTTCTGTCTTGGGTGAGTATACTTATCCTTGTATCTTCCAACGGCTAGGAAATCAATTGGATAAACTTTGCTCCTTATTTTGTGCGTAATATTAGCTTTTCTCTTTCTTCAATATCTGCATATTTTGAATAACTTGAGATCTTGTTGTTGTAATCTCGAAATTCTTGCTCCAATGGATAAGTTTAAATCTCCAACAACTTGTATAATTATCTTGAACTTGAAATTCGAATTTGAAATCACCGTTGTTGACTTGTTCCTTCGTCTGGTACTGTTCATGCAACAAAAATATCGTATTTTCCATAAATTTCGACTTCCTTATATGGATAAATAATCATCAGACAAGTTCCTTACATATTTGGATCATGTTTCCATATTTCCAACTAAAATTTGAATAATCTGTTGAAGATGCATCATTAAGTCACGTTCTTTTTCTTGCTGTCAAAACATAATTTTCTCAAAAAAAAAAAAAACTTTAATCCGACGAAATTCGAATCCCCATGGATATTGAACCAACTTTGTAGAACACATTGAGTATATTACCCAAATATACTCAATCTTTGGAGCTGGGTCTTCACATATTAAATCTAAAAATAAAATTCGAATCTGGAGCTGAAACTCGTCATTTTTTTTGTTGCAGTTCACCTTCTGATGTACCTTCTGATGAACCTTCTGACGAAGCTTCTGATAGTTTAAAAAGCCAGCGGAGAACCTTCTGATTAACCTTCTGACAGCTCATTTGTTCTTGAAATCTTCTCCAAACACCTAAAGTATTCTTTGCATGGAGTCTCTTTTGAAATCATTCTCTTAAGTTATTGTAAACCACTTTAATTATATTAAATCCTTGCACACTTAATAAATATGTTAGTAATTTTACTCCTTTTTGTTATCATCAAAATCATCATTTGAGATAAACCAACAAGTCATACCACCTTTCTTAGGTACTACATGGACAGGGCTAACCCACTTACTATCTGAAATAGGGTAGATCATTCCTGCATCTAAAAGCTTAAGTACCTCTTTTTTACTACTTCCTTAAGGGTAGGATTCAATCACCTCTGTGGTTGCACTGTAGGCTTGCACTCCTCTTCCATCAAAATTCTATGAGTGCAAATCAAAGGACTAATTCCTTTGATATTAGCTATCGTCCAGCCTATTGCTTCTCTATGTTCTCTTAAAACTTCCAACAACTTCTCCTCCTGATTTTCTGTCAAAAACGATGAAACAATTACAGGTAAAGTTTCATCATGACCTAAATAAGCATACCTTAGGTGATCAGTAATGGCTTTAACTCCAAATCTGGAGGCTGTGTCAAGGAAGGAACCTGTTTTCTCTCACTTGTTCCAAGTTCCTCATACATTCTAACCCGAATTTCAGACACTTCCTCACAATCTACTTCTTTCTCCCATCACTCCAGTCATCAAACTCTCTCAAAACCGACTCCACGGTCTCAATTCCTACTTCATCTTCCCAAAATTCACATGTAAGCTCCTCTATAACATTAATATTAAAACAGTTTTTTCTCATCAAATTTATGCATAGCATCATATACATTAAATGTAACCTGTTCATCCATAACACGTAGAGTAAGCTTACCTTGCTCAACATCGATCAAGGCCTTACCTGTAGCCAAGAATGGTCTCCCTAAGATCATGGCACCTCTCTATCTTCCTCCATTTCCAGGACTATGAAGTCCACAGGAAATATGAATTTGTCCACCTTCACTAGTACATTTTCTACAATACCCTTAGGGTATTTGATACTCCGATCAACCAATTGCAAGGTCACATGGGTTTCCTTGCATTCTCCCATTCCTAGTCTCCTGAAAATAGAGAAGGCATTAAATTTATACTTGCACCAGAATCAATTAGCACTTTATCGAAAAAAATATTACCAATAGTGTAAGGTACAGTGAAACTTCCCTGATCTTTTTGCTTTGTAGGCAAGCCTTGATTTTGCTTGAGTATCATTGAGCACTCTCCTATTAAAACAACCGGTTCATTCCCATCTATCCTCCTCTTCTTGGATAGCAATTCCTTAATGAACTTAGCATGAGAAGGCATCTCTTGAATGGCTTCCAAGAAAGGAATGTTAATCTGTAAGTTTTTAAACACATCCAAGAACTTAGCAAATTGCTCATCCAACTTCTGCTGCTTCAACCTTCCTGGAAAAGGTACTGGAGGAACATAAAGCTTCACACTAGGTGAAGTTAAATTCGTTTCCTCAAGCTTCCTTTTTCCTTTATCTCTTATCTGCACCTCCTCCTTCTCTTCCACCAAAGCATTTGGGATTTCCACCTCCTTACCACTCCTAAGAGTGATAGCATTCACTCCTTTTGGATTCTCCTCGGTCTCGCTGGGTAGTGACCCTGA
Organism: Combretum micranthum; assembly: GCA_024138025.1. Lineage (NCBI taxonomy): Eukaryota > Viridiplantae > Streptophyta > Magnoliopsida > Myrtales > Combretaceae > Combretum > Combretum micranthum. The sequence continues at coordinate 187,634 of JAMXBD010001842.1, read as the reverse complement.
AGGTCTACTACATATCTGCTGAGAAATCTGACTTATTTGCCCTTGAAGATCCCGAATAGTGGCTTGTTGATTATTAATCAACGTCTCTGTCTTCTGCATGAAAGTTTTCATCAGATCTTCAACCGAAGAATGGTTCTGTTGTTGTTGATGTGGATGTTGAGGGTGTGGTGGTGGTAAAGCATTCCTTACTGGACCTTGAATCATGGGACCTTGTCTTTGAAATCCAGGTGGTCGATAAACATTATTCTCATTCCTCCATGAGAAATTCGGATGATTGGGCCATCCTGGATTGTAGGTGTTGGTATAAGGTCCTTGATTTCCTCTTTAAAAATTCCCCACATAATTCATTTGCTCTCCACTAGCTGAAGTTGGTGAATGTGTTTGAGGACAATCATGGAATGAATGTGAACCTGAACAAATCTCACAACACAAAACTTGGTTAGGAGTAATAGAACTTGAAGTAGTGAGCTTACTTACTTGATTTGCCAAAGCCGAAATCTGAGTTGTAAGTTGAGACATGGCCTCATTATCTTGCACAGCTGCAACCTTGAGTTTAGTCCTCTCACAACTCCAATTGTGAGCACTTGAAGCCATTTCTTCTATCAAAGAGCTAGCTTCATCATAACTCTTACCCATTAATGCTCCTCCTACAGCAGCGTCTACAAGTGATCTCAAAGTTTCATCCAAACTCAAATAGAATGTCTCAATGAGGAGATTATCAGGTAGTCCATGATGAGGACATTTCCTGATAGCTTCCTTGTATCTTTCCCAACCTGCATACAATGATTCACCATGAAATTTTGCAAAGTTGGTGATTCATTCCTCAACCTAGTTGTCCTAGCCGGTGGGAAAAATCTCCTCAAAAATTTGTTTGACAAATCTATCCAATTCGTGATGGACTCCTCGGGTAATGAATTGAACCAAGCCAAAGCCTTGTCCCTTAATGAAAAAGGAAATAGCTGCAACCTTATTGCATCATCAGTAACACCATTCATCTTAATGGTGTTGCAATACTAAAGGAATTTGGCAAGATGATCATCAGGTGTCTCATTTGGATATCCTCCAAACTGATGAGCTTCTACCATCTAAATTAGTCCCGGCTTGATCTCAAAGTTGTTGGCTTGAACTGCTGGCCTAATTGGATTTCCAGACACAGTTGGTACTGTGTAATCCCTTAATGCCCTGGCAGGGGCTTGGATTTGATTATTGTTGTTTTCACCTTCTGCCATCACTTCTGATTGTCTTGTTCTCTTTGTCTGTTCACTTTTCTTAATGAACGTAGTGTACATTCAATCTCAAGATTGAGGGGTAGAAGTTCCTACTTCTACTATTGTGCATACAACCTGAAAAGTCAATAGAAAACACACTAAACCGTAAAATGCGCCTAAACTACTAATAGAACCAATAAATGTTTAATATTAATCTTTCCCCGGCAACGGCCAAAAACTTGATCCGCTAAAATTGTTGTTTAAAATTCACAAGCGAATATCTAGCAAGTGTACTAGATCGAATCAAGTAGTAAAGTGTTGAGTGAGTATCGTTCCCATGAGGAAAGCTTAATTACCAATTATTATTGATTCCAATAATATCTAGACAATGTAATTCAGAATAGTTGTTAAGTTACACTAATTACCTACTTTCTAATTTACTTTAATAGATTCAACTAAGTTTTCTAATAGAAATGTAATGATCCAATAGTGAGAACTAAGACAAAATCCCATATTTGCCATCAAATTGAACTAATGTTATTATAATAATTAGATTCATGAAAATTCAAGTGAAACTTTGTAAATCTTAAAACAATCTAGTTGCTTCCACTACTTAGATTATTTAAGAAATCGACTTTAACAGTCCTGAATCTCCCGATTCTCTAACTGCCTAATGACTTAAATTAAATTTTCCCTAATTCCTTAGTTTAAATTCAACTTAAAACATTGCATTAATCATAGTAAAAGTTTCCAGATAAAGAATATAATATCTCAGTTTTCGCATTTTGATATTAAATCTAAATCTTTAATTCCAACGAAATCAGATGTTTCCCCGATTCAACTAATTTCTCATTTACCAAGATCCTCCCGAATTCACGGTTCTTTACAGGAATTAAACATGAATTTTTACATGAATATAACAACCAAATATCATTAATTCAACAATCATTTAAGCAAATCTGGGTTTAATCATGTTCTCACCGTATACTATTTAGCACAACATAATAAGAACTAACAATAACATTATGATTATCATGACTGAGTGCATATTTGTGATCTAAAACAAAATAACACCACTTAACTAAAAACGAATTAAAGAATTAAGAATTCAAACCATACAAAGTGTCCCAAATGCACTGTTCAAGTCTACCACAATTCTCCACGGATAAATATATGCAAGATCTACTCTAAGGAATTGTATCTATGCAACTGCTGTTTGTTTTTCTCTCTACTCTAAGAAAGAACTATTTGGAACTGTCGTCCTCTATTCTCTCTCCTCTTTCTTTCTTTTTAAACACAGAACAGACCCGTGGAGTGTTCAACTGCCAGCATAAACGCTGGCAGTTTCTTTTCCAACGCCGCGGTGTAGACATCCGGCGTTAGACAAATGCAATCTGATGGTTGAGAAAATGTATCAAATCATAATTTGCCGGCATTCATTGAAGTTGCCTAGGTTGCAGTATCCACAAACACTGCCAGCGCTACAAATCAGTGTTAAGGAATAGGCTTATGTGGAATTCACAAACGCCGGCAGTTATTCTTCAACGCTGGCGGTGGTAGACATCCAGCGTTAAGAATTTGTATTCTGGGATGTTGAAGGCCGGCGGCATTCTTTTGAAGAATGTCGGTGTTCGTTATGGACTGATCAAAGCTGGCAGCGTTTAATTGCCGGTGCTTCTAACTTTATACTTCCTTGCCCACTTTTGAACTCGATTCCATGCCAATGAGTATCAACACCTTCATTCCCTAATATAAAAAACAATTTGAGAACTCAAAGTACCAATTCTCGTAAATTAGAAACAATTTCATACTATTAAGCCCGAATTATGAGATGAAAAATGTATAAAATTTGAGTTTATCACAAACAACCCCCACATATCCCATACTCAGCCTCACATAGCCAATGTCAACATGACCAATAAAAGTAAAGACAATTTGAAACACATACATGAACTTTCATCTAAGTGAATTGTAATGCCCCAAAGGGTATCTTAAACACGACAGTCTATCACACTCAATATTAAGCTTAAGTATGACAAACTTAGTCATCCCATAGGCTTTGATGCCATGTGTAAGGCGTACACTCACGATCATAAAGGACCAACTTTGAAACAAGTTATTTAAGAAGACATTCATATAGCAATTTAAGAATGGAAACCATAATATATTATTTGAATTATCGAAATATAAAGGTCTTACAAAAAATTAAAGCGGCATTCCCCTTTCAAAAGATATAGTCTATCAAAGTCTATTCAAAATAAATACATGGAGATTTAATTAGAAGTCTAAGTCTACAACTAGTCTTTGACTTCTTCCAAAAACTCCTTAGGCCAAAAGGTAATACATGAGAGAAATAACCCCAAGGCTTCAACCATAGATAACGGTGCTGCAAAAGGTATCTATAAGGGGGTAAGCTTCTTACTTAGTGAGAATTAATTACACAAGTAAAGTACTCAACAATCAACATTCAGTTAAGTTATTTAATAAGCATATGAGATGCAATCAATCACTTAAGTAAACAATACATATGATTTTTTAGGAATCATATGTTTGAATGGATTTACCCTTCCATTCAGTGGTTAAGTGTTCCGGGCAACAAGGCCATAGTTCACAAATAATGTTCTTGTAGTTTTTATACAGATTCCTACAAACCGCTAAATTGTAGTTAATTCGGATGCCCTCTCACAATTTACTTATGGGCAATCAAAGCCACAGAGTATATTTTTGGGTTTCTCGACCTCATTATTATACCCTTATCCCACCAAGGTTATAGAAATGAATACAATGTGACTCAACATGTCATACATGAATCATTTTATTTAAGTAATCATGGTATAATATTAGACATTTTATAAGTGATCATAGAATTTGCAGAAAAAATCATTCCTATGCTAAATCATACAATGATTAGTTAACAATTCCTGCCTAGATATACTTATCATATTTCAATCATGTAAGTAAAGCACATGCACTATCATATTTTATCTTTGCCTAAAGTCAAATGCCACTAAACTACAAGCAAAGACATAAGTACAAAAATGCGAGAATTTAAACTCACTTGGCGATAGTAATAGAAGCTTCTTAGTTAAAGTAATCCTCCAAGTAAGGTAGCTCGGACTCATCATCACCTATACAAAGAAATACCCGATATGAGTATTTCTTAGAAATTCTACTTAAACTTCCCACTCTATTTCACCAAGTTCGTCAAAATTCATATAGAGTGAAATTCGAACTTAAAATGGCCATAACTTGCTCATTTTAACTGGTAATTTTGCATATTATATACCGTTTCTACCTACTCGAAAAGATCTATTCATTTCTAAGGTTATTTTTTTCATGAAAGATCATTTGGGTCTCTAAAAGACACGGTGCATAATTACTACGAAAATCCCAGCCTCTGAAAAACAATTTTCCAAACTCATCTTCATTCAAAAATCCTTTAGCAAAAATATATATGTATATAATTGAAAAATCCTTTGAGTATATATATATATAGACTCCTATTGTATGCAAAAATTCTAAATGTATTGTCTCAACAATGATTTTTGTAAAACAATTTATCTTAAGATGTTGAAACTTGAATCTTAACAATTTCTTTTCTAAGTTTTGGAGGAACTTTATAATTTCTTAGGTTACTGTAAGTAAGTATATTCTTATTTTGTTTTTCCAATTTCTTTTCCAAAACAAATAAATTTTCCCTTAATTTTAATCTTCTACAAATTTTGCTTCTAGTGGTAAAATGAAGTTTCCAAACTTTTTATTAAGTTGTTGATAACTTATAATGATTTTGAGTTGTATATATTTTCCTTTAAAAATGGTTTTGATAAATAAAATTTTCCTCTTTTATTTTGTTTCCTAACTTCTTTAAAAATAATTTTATTTCTAAAAATTGGTCTTTTAATCTCTTTACCGATTTTTACTTGGAAAGAAATCATATTCTTAAGTTGTTGATAATATCCACTGTTTTTAGCTTATTATGTTTATATTCTTTTTATCTCTTTGAAAATGGGTTTAACATTTAGAAACTTGACAACCTTTATTTTTCTAAGTGTGTTTTAAATTAGTGAGTTGATTTTATCTTAACTTTGAAAACTAGTCTAGTTTTTTGTTTTAACTATGGAGTTGGTAAAAATACTATAAGTAAGCTTTTTAAGAAAATTTTGCTCATCAAAGAACTATTAACACTAGTTTTAATAAACTTCATGTGACTTATTACAAAATGAAAATTTTAACTTTGTTAGTTAATTCCTTGATAACATCATCTTTTATTTGTCATTTAAGAAAATTTTTGATTGGTTTGAAAAGAAGTTGTAAAACAATTTTCCTATGTGTTTGATAACAAAATCTTGATTTAAAGACAAGTTATATATTAAAAGAGTTTAGTTTCATTTTTCCTTTATTAAAGAAAATTTCTCTTTATTTTTGTTGAGATAATAACATTATAATGATGCATGTACATGAGTATATGGTATGAAAAAGATAAAAATATAGGAAAGATATAAGAAGCAAAATAATAAGCAAGGTAATAAGGTCAAGTATTGGGAACCTTAACTTCATCAAGATATCCCGGTCAAGTATTGGGAGCCTTAGCTTCATCAAGGCATCCAGGGACTATGAATAAACTAGTCCCAAAAAGAAAAAGAAAAAGAAAAAGAAATGCAATAATAGGAGCAATGATAATAATAAGCTTGCTAGTGAGTTAATGAGCATTTAGGCTTTAAAATACATAGATATACATATAGATAATAATATATATACAAGGTTAAGTTAGAAGCATAACAACAATAATAATAACACAATATCATAATAATAACGAGATAACAAAAATCGGAATTCTTGGCATATGCAAGAATAAAACATGAACATGTTGCTTCTACAACTTATATGAGTTTTTAAGAAACAACATCATAGTCATGGTTAATTACATGATATGGGAAAATAAATGGTAAAAATATATAGGTAAGAATATTTACCTAAAGTGGGAATATGAGAGTGGTAGTGTAAGAGAAGTTTTTGATAGTATGTGTATGTAGAAAGTATGTAAGAAATGGGTAGTAAAAATAATGAAAAGAGAATTTTGGAAGAAAGGATTTATGGAGTGAATTTGAGAGAGTTTTGGTAAGGTAAATGAATGTGTGAAAGAAATGGAGGGAGAGGGGACATTTATAGAGTTTTGAGGAGTGAAAATTGTGTGATTAAAATAAATTGTATGTGTGTGTGAGAGAGAGAGAGGACCGGCATGAGGAGAGAGGAAGAGAGAGAGTGAGTTTTGTTTTGTTTTTTATTTTTGTTAATTAAAAATAATAAGTTGTAAGGTATGATGTGAAAGAAGATATAGGAAATGTAAAAAGTAGAGAATAGGTTTGTAGAGTGTAAGAATAGGTATACAAAAAGTAGAAATAGGTGAATAATGGTGAATAGTGTAGAATAGTATTGTGAATGGTTGATAAGATGAATTAATATCGGTGGTAAAGAAAATACGCATAATTAAGATATCTGATATTTTTAGATGCCAAAAAATTATAAAGCTGATATTTTTTGAAATCCTTGTGTTTTTATGAGTTTATCCCGTTCGGATCCAAAAGACACAAAAAATTATCGAATCTGATATTTTTAAGCTTCCTTTTATTATTACGAATTATTTTCCACAATTATTTCGAATTCATTGTTTAGGGTTTAAGAGTGCAGGATTGCTGGATCTAAATCTACTAGGGTTTGATATAGATTTGTTGACTTTAGGGTTTTCGGTTGACCTCTGGTTTAGAATTTAAGCATAAATCGTATCATAAAATCTAAGGGATTACATGAATAATGTTTTAAGGACTACTTACTTTACCTAAGTTTACCACCTATATTAGATATTTTATCGTGGGTTAGAATGAGAAGCAAACCATCACTTGATTAAATTTCACACTTATTTTAGTTGAACATTCAAGCAGGATATTTACCACCCAAATATTGTACCTATTATAGTGCAGTGTATGATAATATTTAATTCACAAGGCAAGTATGTAGCTAAGCAAATAAAAGCTAAGGATACAAACAGACAGTTATAAGGCATGTGGTTCATACAAAAACAAAAAAACTTACTAATAATAGAATAAACCAAACCATTAAATAAAGCAAGTGATATGGTAAAAATGTGATTAGAGCAATTGCCCAGTATAAAGAAACTAACATAAAAATATAATTGGTCATGGAATATCAAAGTAATAAACAATTTTGAGAGGATCATAATGATGATATGTCCTAGTTCCAACATTAGTGCTCAAGACAAAAGATTACATGTTTTTCATGGAGTTGTTGCTTTGTCCCTTAAAGTTGATTAAACAACAATCTATAACAACACAAATAATCCTTCTTAGACATTTTATCGAATAGATTATATGCATGCTAAGTCCATGCTTATGGTATATGGATAAATTAAAGAAAAACCACACAATTCATGTGTACATACAATTTATAGTGTCATTGTTATATAACAATAACTCTCACATCATGTAAAAATAAATAAAAAATAAAAAACATTGACATAAAAAGGGATAGGTCACCATGAACCATGAGAGGTTAGGGTTTGTCATTTCTAGAAAATAACCATGAAATTGAAGCTCCATTATGTAAGAAGATGTTAACGAGCTTCAATTCATTGGAATATCTTGTTAAAATCAAGTTTAGAAGTGTTTTGGAGTTAATGAATTTCGAGTTTCGTGTTTTTATAGAGAACCCAAGGAGGAAGAAAAAAGGATAGAGGGAAATAGCAAAGATCATGAAATAGTATCCTGAAGACATGATTTTAATTTTTTTTATGAGACTTTTTTTCATAATTTTTTTCAGATTACAATTTTTTATTTCCTTAACCCAAACCATTATATTTACATGTATATTTTTATAACTACATTATTAACATCCACATGCATACATTGTTAATATTTTGATGATTTTAATCTTTTAAATTGATTCATTATTTATGTTATGTTCATGTATGTGTATTTTAAGCCAAACATGCTATTGATATATATATATATATATATATATATTAGGGTTTATAATCCTTTAAATTAAATTATTATTATTTATCTATATTATTAAAGCAAAAAGACACCCTTTGCCCATTGGTGCCTTTGATGTTTATAATGAAAATACACTAGAAAAAACTCAAGAGAGGGATGAATTGAGTATTTGACCTAAAATGCTCAAAGAATGAATATTTTATGCAATGGAATAATTCAAATTTCGATAGCAGCAGATATAGCAATAAAAAGGTATTTATAAGGAATATAAAAGAGATAAGAAAAGAAGATTCAAATCTAAATATAATGCAAAGTTCGGCCTGCTTCCTAATCTCTACGATCCGACAGTCGCCTCCAATAAAGGACATCACCCACTTTATTGATTTCAAACTCAAAGGCTCAAATAGAGCAACGTATAAACTACAACATTCAGGAAATAAATGATTTCTTTTCTTTTATAATGTTATCTTATAGATTATAATTACAAGAACAGAGTACTGATATTTTCTCTCATTTTGCAGATTTTGCAAAATAAAGAACAAGCGTATAAGAATAGTGAGATGATTTCTGATTTGTTGGTTTGTAAATGAAGACTCTTATAACTATTTGAAACTTCTAAAGATTGTGTATTTATATTTTTCAAAAGTTCAAACATTCATTGGAGATAATGTCTAACAGACGATAAACATTAAATGCGCACAACAGTCATTTTTATAATCCCACCAGCTCATCGGTCCAAAAAGAGCATGAAGATCAATTTATCATGCCTTAGGTTTTAACTCATTGTGCCTTAGATTTAGACTCGATTAAGGCTATACTTTGTTCTTCTAAATCAGCTCACCGATGCAATTTCTGTAAGCATAAAAACAAAGCACTTATACAGACGCGACACAAATTCCTTGATATATATTTTTCCTAGTGTAAATTATTAATCTTATTCAAGAGAAGTATGTTTACAAAAGATTTATATAACTTTTGCTCTCATCAAAATCACATATAGGATAATTCAATTTAAGAATCTTACCTATTTTGATTAAGGCAAATCGTTATATAAAAGTTATTTGTTATTTACTCCCCCTCAATGAATGCTTTCCTATGAAAATACTCAAAAACGCATGATTAATCATATCATTATTTCTCCCCCTTTGACCTTATAAAAAATATTTCAAGATAAAAGGGAAAAAGAGGCATATAGGAAGTCATAAAGAAGCATGTCATTACAAAATAAAGACTTCATTATAACTAGAGAGTCATTCATAATAACTAGATATGTAAGACAATCAACAGAGACCTTCATAAAAGATTGGTACAAAAGGTTACAGAACATATATGGTCAAACAAGAAATAAGAAAACCAGAATAAGTAGGATGAAGGAGAATCGAGTAGGAGGATCATCAGATGGAGATAGATGAGGTTTAATGCTGTAAAAGTGACCCATAAATCCTTAAAAGTCGGAACTAGAGGACTAAGAATCAAAACAGAGATAAAAAATCTGGTTTTCCATGGTAGCAAATCTGGAGTCCATATGATCTCAAAGCTCTTGAAGAGAGGATATAAAGGAACTTGGAGCTAAAGAACTAGAAGGTGGAGCTGAAGGCTCATCATCATTAGAATCTACATCTAGACCTAAACCGGGAATCAGAGCACCACCACCAACCAAAGGTTCTAAAGGTTTCTTACACACCCATCTCCTCTCTTGCCTTTTCCAGGTCTTGAAACTGATAAATTGAAAGAAAAGATAGGAACCTGAATGGGGCAAGTCTCGGAGTGGAACTCGATACCTTTACTCCTTAATAGAAGTCTGATCAACCAACTTCTTGTAAGAGCAGCCCGAGCAGGCTTATTAGTGACATTCTTAAAAGTTCTATACATGAGCCAAAAAAATGAATTTTATCTCCTCTTAAGATATGAACCTTAAGCCATAAGTCATGTTTGGTTACTATAATTTGTTGGCCCTATCGTAGAACATAATTGTCTGTTAAGAACTGGTGGAGAGCCTAATGCCTAAGAAATAGACTGGAAGAATATAGATTGCGTAGTTAATGCCAATTTTGACCCATATAAGATACAGTAGACAACTCTTCAGAGCTCCATAAAAAGTACAGGTACTTAGCATTCTAATCCTAGAAGCATCAACATCTATCAGACTACAGGTACCAAGATGTGACAATTCAAGTTTTCTGCCATAGAGATACGAATACAATTGTGCTCACACAAAACTTAAACTATTAAAACCAGTCTCCATGCCAACACCTAAACTATCACCATCCTCCAAGTAATCAGTTAAGCTACAAAAAAAAAAAAAAGTCTAACCATCTCTTCATTAACCTCATCCAGAAATAACATTGTATTCATAATATTATTCAGAGCTACTCTAAACATTTGAGGACTACGAAAGAATTATAACACATTTACATTATAATTATTGTCCACATCTAAAGGAAGATCACGGAATAAGACATACCTATCAGAGTGCTTCCTAGATAGGAAGAGGAGCCCATCAAAAGTAGGTGGTGGTAGTGGAGCACGTCCACGGTAGTCCTTGGTGGCATGATGAGAAAAAAAAGAGATTCGAGGGGAGAGAGAGAGGAATTGTGTAGAGAGAGAAAGAGGAGAGAGAAGAAGGAATGGGAATGAGAGACGATGAGGAGGAAAGGTGGAGCAGGTGTGAGAAGGGAAGAATATTAAGAGAGGAAAAAAATTAGAGATAGAGGCGTACAAAGGAATGAGAGAAAGGATAGTGCACGAAAGAAGATAGAGAAGAAGAGAGAAAGAAATGAGAGAAGAGAGAGAAGAAGAGCACATATGTACACACGTTCGTAAAATGTGTACCAATGGGCTAGTACAAAGAGTCTTTCATAAAAACAAAAGAATAAACATGATTGAGGCTCGGATTAAGCCCTTGAAAGATAGAATGGTGAGTCGGTGAATGCCTTGATGAAAGTCGAGGCAATCGAGCCTCTAATCGAGCTCTTGATAGCCATACCAACGAGCCAGTGATTAGGAGACTGGCAAGCCAGTTGTTTTAGCAAGCTTAGAACAGATAATAGATAAAAACATATCAACTTAAAAACAGATAATGCTTATGCATTTTTTTATATTTAACAGTTTGATCAATCCAAAATTAGGTTCTAGATTAACTTGGTTCTATGATATTTAGCACTTATCATACTTGATCATGCCCAATTCTCTACATAAAGTGCAAAAAAGATCCTCACTTAAGGGTTTTGTAAAACTATCAATAATTTGATTGTTTGTATCAACAAATTCTAAGTTCATATCGTTATTTAGAATATGATCATGAATGAAATTATGTCTAATTTTAATGTGTCTAGTTCTTGAGTATTGGATCGGATTTTTTCTTAAATCGATAACTGTAAACCCTTGAATTTTTCATAACTCTTTGAAAATAATTCTAGAGCTAAAACCAAAATCGAAACCTTAAATTTGATCCAAGTTACAACCAAAATCTAGAGACTCTAATCAAGATCAAGTATAAATTTCATAACCTTAGGAAAATGAGAACCTTCAAAAATAAAATGGAAAAATCTAGTAGTTGTCCAACTCGAAATCCTTACGTCGAACAATTCATCTATATGATCCCTAACACGTAAATCAATATGGTATATTCAAACAATGTTAAAGGACAAAATTATAGAACCTTAGATCCTTCAGTGAATTTCAAAATAAAAAAATTGATTAAATACCAAAAGCCAACCCGAGTCAACACATAACCCTAAACTTGTCAAACAATCCCAACAACTATAAAATATTAAATAAACCATAAAAATAAAGTAAAACTTAAATTTTTTAATCGAAAATATAGTATAGCCATAAACCCCCATATTTTTTAATCTTACGAGTAAATCGTAAAGCCATAATTGAAACCGGAACCATAAAAGTCAACTAGGTTAATAACAAGCTTCGGTGAGACTAGATTCAGTAATCCCATGCTCGAAACCCAAAAATAATAAGAATAAGATAACCTTAGATTATAACCCAAAATAATGTCTTATAACCTAAAAAGATGAGAATCGACAAAAATTCATCTAATTCGAGCCCAAATGGGATCAGTTTCTAAAAACAGGATCTCGGCACGCAAACAATAAAAATATTCCAAAAATCAATTTAGATTTTTAGTAAGATAAATAATCATAAAATATCAGTTTTAGAATTTTTCGTCTTCTAAAAATATCGAATATAGCTCGTTTACGCATATTTTATTACTACTGGTATTGTAATTGCCTAATCTACTATTCAAATATTATTCACCACTATTTAACACCATTCATCTATCTCTACTTTTCTTTACAACCTATAAACCTATTTCTTACATTTGCTTTTCTAATATTACTTTTTACTAAACTTTCTTCATACTTTACTTACTTTTCTTTACTATAATTATTTTTTAATCACTCTCTTCTCTCTGTCTTCAAGGTACCGGCCACATACTCTCTTTTGTCCCTCTCATTTTATCTTCTTTTTCATTTAATTAAATTCACTCAAATTTCCTCTCCAAAACTCTATAAATACGCCCATTCCTCCTTATTTTAGACACTTTTCTTTCACCGTAACAAAACTCTACCGAATTTTCTACTCAACTTTTCTCTCTAAATTTCTCTTCCAACTTTCATTCCTCCTTCCACTCATACACAACCCTCCATCTTTAGGAAAAATAATAAACACTAACAAAACTCTTGCAAATTTTCTTCACAAACTCTCTTCCCTCTCTCCCTTTTAATGCCATACATATATTATTTACACAAACCCATTTGTATTCTCAAAATTTCCTTTGACCCATCTTCTATCTTAGGTAAACACTAAATTCCATCCTTGTTTCATGTAACATAACTTGAAAAATGTATATGTTTTGATTCTATATAAATCATCATGATGCTAATGCTAGGAAAATGGAATCATGGAAACAATATGTTGTTCATATCTTGTTCACCTTCATAATGTGTTCTTATTTTATTTATACTCCTAACTTAGCTCTTTATATGTCATTACGTATGTATGTATATGTATATTTAGAGTCTAAAACTCATTGATCTAACATTTTATTTCCTTGCTTATTTATTTCATGCAAATAAATAAGATTAGTCAACTTCTAGTCTTTGACTTGTTCTTAATCAAGTCAAAACAAACGGGACTTGTCCATAATCTAAGTCTTGGAGAGCCTTTAAAATAAATCTAAGACTCCTAAAATTATTTCCTTGCTTCTCTTATTTTATACAGGGGACTTGTTCATAATCTAAATCCCGAGGAGCCTTGATAAAACTTAAGACTCTCAAAATTATTTTCTTGCTTTTCTTGTTTGTCTTTATGGAACTTGTCTTTTTCTAAGTTCCGGGAAGTCTTTATAACAAGCTAAGACTTCCATATTTTGTTACTGTATTTACCTATTTGATTTTCTACTCCTTTATTTTCTACATAAGTTATAATATTCTCATAACATGGTTATTAAGTTCATATTCGTACATGGACATAAAGTGATGTTATTGTCTTAGTAAAGTTTTTAAAATAAGAATTATAAGATATCTCCTTTTTCATGAAAATGAAATTAAATCATCAAAGGTAATGATTTTCAACACTTAAGAAGGATTTTTACTAAGATTTAGGATAATGATTCAACTACACTCTTTTGAAAATATTAAAATAAATATATCATAAATTTTTAATATTGATAATTCTTTTTTATGAAAAATATTCTTAAAAACTTATATATATGTCTTATGCCAATATTTTGTTAAACTCTAAGAAACAAAACGAAACGAAACGAAACAAAACAAATTCTTTCAAGACAAGCCTAAAGCAACTCACTAGTTAAAATCCGCATAGAAATAAAATTGGTATACAACTTAAGGAACTAAGTTTTAAGAAGTAAATTCATTTTCATTTATGAAGATCAAGGAAATATAAATAATGGTTATAATAATTAGACACCCACTTATAACAACTAAAAATTTTAGTTTTCCTCCAATAACCCCTAAAGGTCCATGTGTTAATTAAGTAAAAGCTATTATGAACAAGCTATTCACCTATTTTTTCTTAGATACTAAAACTTAAAACATTTTAGAGATAATAAAACTTATAATGAATTTTCTTTATAACCACATAAAGATTCATGTGTTGGTAAATAATTAGTTAAAAGAAGTTTAATATGAACACGAAATATTCATGAACTTAAAATTAATATAAAATCATGATTTCCTTTACTTAAGCTTCATATTTACAAAATCTAAGAGTTAAAACTTTGCTTAAGAATCAAACTTAGGAAAATTTTTAAAAAGGGAAATAGACTTTGAGTTTTATGTCGCAAAAACATAAAACCATATTTTATAAAATAAATTGTTAAATAAGAATCCTGAGCAAATATAAGACCTTTGAAAATTTCAATATATATATATATATTGCATTGTGATTTTCTTGTTAAGTCACATGTTTACAAAATAACAAATTTAATCACAAGTCAAAGAATGATCTTTCACAAAACTTTATCTTTTACAAAGATTGTTTACACATTCTATTTTAAGGCAACATCATTAGAATCATGCATATATTACGAGTTATTGTTAATATTAAATGATTCTCAAGGTTAGAAATATTTATATGTTTGTTACAAATTAAAGTATCTAAGTGAAGAAAAACTTGGGAAAAAATAAAATTTAAGGGCTGGATCTTTCAGGTTAGATTTGTATCGATCGATTTTAAAACCCAAACGGCTTTAAATATTAAAAATAATCTTAGAAATAGATAAATCTTTTTGAGTAGGTACAAAACGACCACTAATATGCGAAATTATGAGTTAAAATGAGCAAGTTATGGCCGTTTTAAGTTAGAATTTCTCCTAATCCGAATTCTGACAAAATAACAAAATAGAATTAGAAAGTTTAAGTATAACATTTATGAAATACTCACTCAGGGTATTTCTTTTGTCTAGGTGATAAAGAATACGAGACTCCCCTTCCTGATGATTATTACGACTAAGCAGATTGCGATATGGACAATTGAGTTTTCCCTCTTAATTTCGTTACCTTACTTGTGCCTGTAGATAGTTGTACTAGATCTATAGGTACAAGATAAAATGAATATGTATGGGGTTATGGGTTTATATATAAATGCTTCTATATATGTGTGACAATGAATACTAAGCATATTGAAACTAACAAACGATTGTTTAAGCACATTATTAATATTATATATTGCTATGTGTGTATGATGCTTGTTTGATCACCCTCAAAGTATACTTTAACTACACTCGGCTTTAATGTAAATTAAATGAACATGCATTGCATTCGTCGAGTCATATATGGAAGACTACTACTCCTATGCGAGGAATCGGAAGGGTCCAAGGCCAAGCTTATTCAAAGAGGCCCGTGACCATACTCATTCTTAAGGAACTAAGGCGTACCAAGATACATCCCAAGGATAAGTCACGTCGATTGATTGCTGAGGGTAAAGTGCATTCCAGGACTAGCAATGAAGATCGTGTAAACCTTTAAATATCATTCCCTAACCCTTGATACAAAATGTGTAAATCCATTATGTGTGTGGTTTCTGGATACCCATACATAATTGTTTGTATCATGTGATTATTGCATAGCATGCATAACATATGCATGGAATTAATAAACTTGTTTGAAATACGGTATAGATAAAGGAAATATCTCACTAAGCACGTTATACCCCCATAGATTCTATTGAAACAGGTATGCTTGAGACTTTATTCGAGGATAGGATACTAAGGAAATCATTGGTGGAGTATTGAGCTCTTATGGAAGAAGTAGAAGCATAAAAGGAATTTACTTTATTGAAATTTCTTTATGAGTAATATATGATAAGTTAATATTTTGGAGATTACTAGAAAATGTATTTATGTGGACTTGAAGTCCTTAGCAGGGGTATGCCCCTAAGAATTGTAATTGACCTAATTTATTTTTAATGAAAATATTTCTCTTGCCTTGTTACTTAATTGTTATCAATATAAACTACGCTACTCCGATGCATTCCATTGGTTGTGATGTACGCCTTGTGCACGATATGAAAGCCTTTACGTGACTAAAGTAGTCATTCTTGGGCTTTAATATTATATACGACGGGCTGTCATGTTTAGATTATCCCTCGGGGTGTGACAATAGTGCTAGTGTTATCACATCGAATTAGGACATTTTGTTACTTAGTCCATAATCTAGCAAATTTTGTTTCATCCATAAAACTTGTGTACAACAGCTACTAACAGCCATATACTTGGCTTCGACTATTGAAAGTGCAATTGAATTTTGTTTCATTGAGTACCAAGATATTAGGGAGTGTCCAAGAAAATGGCATGTGTCGCTCATGCTTTTCCAATCAACTCCACACCCAGCAATGTCAGCATCAAAGTATCCAACTAAATTGAAAGAGGTAAATTTTTTTATCCCCAAGCCAATTTTAATAGTGCCTACAAGATTCTTGAGTATGCATTACACTCAAGTGTGATTCCTTTGGGCAATATTGATATCGTGTACATACGCACATCAAGAACATGATATCAGGTCTTAAGACTATGAGATATAACAAACTACCTATGATGCCTCTATATACTTTTTCACAAACATTTTTCTCATTTTCATCTTTGTCAAGTTTTACACTTGTACTCATAGATGTAGCTCTTGTTTTACAACTATCCATTTTGAATTTTCTAGAGTTCTTTGGTGTATTTAGATTGATTGATGAAAGTTCCATTTCCATATTACTTCACTTGAAGACCTAGAAAATAATTGAGTTTGCTCATCATACTCAATTTAAATCTGTTATTCATAAACTTAATAAATTCATCTGCAAGACTCGCTTTAGTAGCTCTAAACACAATGTCATCCACATAGATTAATGTGTCTAACTGGTCAATTTTGATAAGTAGTATTGTATCGATTTTTCCTCTATAAAATCTTTATTTAATAAGAAGCTACTGAGTCTTTCATACCAAGCTCTAAGAGCTTGCTTGAGACTAAAAAGCTTTGTTTAGTTTGAAAACATGCTTAAAGAATTCATTATTTTCAAAATCTAGTGGTTACTCCACATAAACTTCTTTTATTAAATCATTTAAGAAAGCATTTTGACAGATGTGGGTGTCAAAGAGGATAAGTTGGCAGTGAAGGCTATTCCTGTCAAAGACCGTCTTTTTCCAAACTTGCAAAAACCGGAGAATCAGCATCAATCTGGTCAGAGTAGCCCTTCCTCTGCCGTACCTCTGATCAGTTCTTAAGAAAGCATTACTAAAATAAAAGGGTGAGAACAGTAGCCTCAGTACCAATGAGCGGGTTGAGATCAGGAAAGAAGACTGACCGGATATTCAGCAAAGCAGACTTCCGGGAGAGAATCAGCAAATGCTAAAAGCATTCTAATGGCTTATAGTCTAGCAACCGAAGTAAAGATTTTATCAAAATCTTTGCCTTCTTCTTGATTATATACTTTAGATATTAACCGAGCCTTGTTCCTTGCTGCTATTCCTACTTCATCTAGTTAGTTTCTATAAACCACTTGGTTCCAATAACTGGTATATTACTAGGACTAGGAACTAAGTTTCAAACCTCATTTTTTGTGAATTAATTTAATTCTTCTTGCAGAACTTATATCAAAAACTTATCTTTTAAAGCTTTTTCTATATTTTTAGGCTATGTTTAGGATAAGAAAACTAGATTACTCATATTTCTTGGAAAATATCTTGTTTGTATCATATTAGAAGGTTCATTTATTATTAGATATTTTTTGTGTGATCTTGCATATTTCCATTCTTTAAGAAAATCATAATTAACAAATTCATCCACAACATCCTTCTTATGTTCATTTCCTTCATTCATTACTTTATTAACATTTTCAAGAGAAAAATTATCCAAATCAGCACAAATATTATCTACATCATCACTTGAACATATATAAGGCAAAGAATCATTACAAGCAATATGAATAGATTCTTCTACAACTAGGGTTCTTTTAGTAAAGACTCTACAAGCTATACTAGTTAAAGAGTAACTCAGAAAAATGTCTTCATTACTTTTAGCATCAAATTTAGCTAGTTTTTTTTTCATTAGTTAAGACGTAACGTTTAGTGCTAAAAGGATGAAAATAAAAGATGTCAGGTCTTTTTCCTTTCCAAAGCTCATATGGGGTTTTCTTAAAAATTGGTCTTATGAAGACTCTATTTGATATATAGCATGCAATGTTAATAGCTTCAGCTCGAAATTATTTAGGTACATTATTTTCACACAACATTGACCTAGCCATTTTAATCAAGGTTCTATTTTTTCTTACAGCTATACCATTTTGCTGTAGTGGTCTAGGTGCTCAAAAGGTATGTTCAATTCCAGTTTTACTACAAAAATCATCAATTTTATAATTTTCAAATTCTCTCCCATGATCACTCGGATAGACACAATATAAAGACATTTTTCATTTTATATTTGGCAATATCTAAAAAGACATTGTTTGCTTTGTCTTTAGATGCTAGAAAGAAACTCATGTATATCTAGTAAAGTCATTAACAATAATCCTCATAAACTTAGAGTTTCGATAGGATCAAGTAAGTCCAATACTTCTAATGCCCTTGATGTAGAAACAACATCCTTAGACTTAAAGGAAGTCTTAGTTTGTTTTCATTATTGATATGATTGACAAATCTTGTCTTTCCGAACATTTGTTTTTGGTAAACTTTTGGCAATATTCTTTTTAATAAGTTTTCACGTTACATCCATGCTCATGTGTCCTAATTTTCTATGCCATGGCCAACTATTGTCATTTTACAAGTAAAGACAAGTTTCATTTGAAGATTTGAAATTATCTAGATTGATTTGGTAAATATCTTGTTGTCTGTATCCTTCAAAAAAAGCTTGATCATTGTCAATTCTTTCAATAGAACATTTATTAGCAAGAAATGTTACTATGAATCCATTATCATATAATCAGCTAACACTAAGTAAATTATGCTTTAAACCATCAGCCATAAGCACATTCTTATAGTTAAATCCCTGTTTACTAGAATTTTACCTTCACCAAGAACAGCTAACTTGTCATTGTTGCCGAAGGTGATATTCCCTTGATCTTTCAAGTCCGAAGTTATAAACTTGAATGCATCTCCGGTCATGTGTCTAGAATACCTATTGTCCAAATACCATTTGTTGTTTCCACATAAAGATTCCTACAAACCAGGGGATTATTTCTTTGGTACCCATTTGAGTTTGGGTCCTTTTTGTTAGGAGAAACAAGGATTTCTCTTTTAGGAACAAACTAGCTTGCTTATATGATTCAAATGCATGGTTCTTCTTATTGCACAATTGTGTGCAATTTGACAAACTTTGTCACAATAGTTGCATGTCTCATAAGTGGGTTTCACAAATTGAGTTTTATGGGACTTACAAATGCTCTCTTTGTTATAGCCAATTCCATATTTGTTTGAATCACACATTTGATTTACTAGAAATGTGTTAAAGTTCTTTTTTCTCTTTAGTAAACTTAGCTACGGTTGCCTTTGAATCATCAAACTTAGCTTTTAATAAATTATTTTCATTTCTTAGTTTCTCTATCTCTCTTAAGCATGCATTATCACATTTATTCGTATGATTATCACCTTTTAAGGTCATATTTTCTATGTCTAGCAAATCAACTTCAATTTTCAGTTTCTCGTTTTCTTTGCGTAACTTGTCATTTTCATGTTTGAAATAATTATTTTCTTCTTCTAAATTTTCATTTTCATCTCTCAACTTGTTACATTATCTTTTGTACACACCCATCTCATTTCCTACGTTCAACATCATTTCTATGAATACTTGATTTTTCTTATCTAGTTTCACTACTTCTTTGCAATGATCATTATACATAATGGCTAATTCATCTTAAGAAGAAAAGCATGGAGAACTTACCTCATCATCCAATGCCATGAAGCACACATTCTCATATGAGTCGCTTGAATCATCATCACTCCATGTGGCAATAAGAGCTTTCTTCTTAGATCCCTTAAAAGCTTTATTGAGCATCGGGCAGTATTGTTGGATGTGTCCTGGCTTATGACACCTGTAATGGGTTATCACATCATTCTTTTCCTTTTTGCATCCTGATAAGCTACTATCATCATCTTTGTAGAATGCACAATTAACATGCATGCATATAGTCTATTTTGATAAGTATAAGGGGGGAGATACGTGTAGAATGCACAATTAACATGCATACATGTAGTCTATTTTGATAAGTACAAAGGGAGAGCTAAATAACATATTAAGTGTAGATTGCACTTCCCTATAATTAAGCATTAAGTCTTAGAATTAAACTTGATAAAATTTCTTTGAAACCCAGATGCATCATTGAGGGAGAGTATACTTGATTGAGAATGAGTTAATTGCACATGATTATCCTAATAAAAAAGAGAGATATTGTTGAACTTGTATGTTCAATGTGAATTTTGATGAGACAATTACTTGCACAATTAACTATTCAATTATTGTAAACTATACTTAAATAATCAAGTGTATATATGTGTGTGTCATGTGTTTTTTGTTAATTTTCTGTAGGTTTTTAGTAGGAATAGTATCGGTCGAGAATTAAGTGAAGAGCTAGACAACTTCATTCATAAAGGCGCGGCAAACTCAAGACCAAAGCTCAACAAGCCAAAAATGCGAAAACACTAGTCCAGGATCACGTCGAGATATCAACAAGTCAATTAGTCAAGGTACGACAAAGTTAAGACCAAAGCTCAACAAGTTCAAATATGTAGATTTAGTGATCGAGGGGTTCATTAAGGGCTCGACGTGTTGATTAGTCAAGGTGCGACAATTTTAAAGTTGCAAAGCAATGGTCAAGGGTCACGTCGAGAGCTTAGTGTGTTGAAACATTAAGGTACGATAGTTTGTTTTTTTAAGG
Organism: Combretum micranthum; assembly: GCA_024138025.1. Lineage (NCBI taxonomy): Eukaryota > Viridiplantae > Streptophyta > Magnoliopsida > Myrtales > Combretaceae > Combretum > Combretum micranthum. The sequence continues at coordinate 166,525 of JAMXBD010001842.1, read as the reverse complement.
CTTAGTGGAGTAAAGACTTGTCGAGGGCAAAAACATAACACAATAGTTTAAATAATGGAATCGACGTGGCAAAAAGTGATGCCGAAGTGTACTTAATGCTTGGCGACTTAAAGATATTATCTCTAGTGGACATTTGGATTTTTTAAGGCTATATACATAATGTCCTTAGGAGATTCAATAGAGAGGGTGCCAAAGTGTGAAAGAGCTTTTATTTGTGAATTAACAAATTATTAATTTTCTCATTCTCATTCATTAAATTTGCAACATCTACATAGAGAGGAAAACATTATGGTGTTTGGTCCTTCCCCTCAATTGAAACATCTGGGTTCTAAAGAAATTTTCTCAAGTTTAATTCAAAAACTTGATGCTTAACTCTAGAGAAGTGCAAGCTACTTAATATGTTTTTTAGCTCCTCCTTTGTACTTATCAAAACAGACTACATGCATGCATATTAATTGTGCATTTTACACTTATCTCCCCCTTTATACTTATCAAAATAAACTATATGAATGGATGTTAATTATGCATTCTATACTTATCTCCCCCCTTGTACTCATCAAAAGGGGAAAAAATGACAAACTTATGATATTGCTGAGAGGAGAAATGCATAGATAATATACAAGATTCAGCAATTGCTTCACAAAAAGGACTTCACAAGTGTCTATACATATGTAAGACTTCACATGCTTGCCTCAACACATGAGCACTTCACAAGCTTGCCTCAATAGAGGACTTCACAATTGCCTCGTCAAGAGGACTTCACCCATTGCCTATACACGTAGGACTTCACACAAACACCTTATCATATGAGAACTTTACCAAAATACTCAAATAAAACATGTGAACAGTGCATTACAATAATAGCTCATAAATCTCACAAATGACACTATTCACTCAACAAATGCAAACATAATAGATAATAAATATCATAGAGCAGATATGAACATTTAATAGCTTCTTTTATTCTTAGATTAAGTTTTTAATTATCTTGTTTCCATGATATTTTAGCACTCATCTTGCATGATCATGCCAATTCTCTTCGTAATGTGCAAAAACGATCTTCACTCAAGGGTTTTATAAAAATATCAGCAATCTAATTGTTTATATCAACAAATTCCATGCTAATATCTCTAGTTAGTGCATTATCTCTAATGAAATAATGTCTAATTTTGACATGCTTGGTCCTTAAGTATTGGATTAGATTATTTGTCAAATTTATAATTCTTTTCTTATCACAACAAATTTGAATATTTTCATATTTTAAACCATAATCAGGCAAGGTATGTTTCATCCATAAAATTTATGCATGGTAACTACTACCAGCTATATACTCAGCTTCAACAGTTGATAGTGCAACAGAATTTTGTTTCTTTGAGTGCGAAAATATTAGAGAATTTCCAATAAAATGGCATGTTTCGCTTGTGCTTTTCCAATCTACTTTGCACCCAACAAAGCTAGCATCAGAATATCCAATTAGATCAAAAGAGCTAAACTTTGGATACCACAGCTCAATTTTAATTATGCCTGCAAAAATACTTGAAAATGCTTTTACTGCACTTAAGTGTAATTCTTTTGGACAAGATGGAAATCGTGCACATACACACACCGAGAACATAATATCAAGTCTAAAGTTGTTGAATATAACAAATTGTCTATCATGCCTCTATAAAGCTTTTCACACACATTTTTTTCCATTTTCATCTTTATAAAGTTTTATACTTGTACTCATAGGTGTAGTCTTGATTTGCAATTCTCTATTTTAAAACTTTTCAACAAATCTTTTGTATATTTTGATTGATTTATGTATGTTCCATTTTCAAATTGTTTTATTTTAAGACTGATAAAGTCATAATATACTCACTTTTCATTGATCAAATTGTGTTTAATCATTAGGAGTCTGTAAAAAATCATGAGTTAATGGTACTTATATTTGTTTATTATGATAAATTAGGTCATGAACAACTTATACAAGCAAATTAGAGGAGTTTGATACAAATTTGATAAAGAAATCAACCTATACCCGCTAAAGCAAAACCAACACCGTCGGCATTAAGCCGATGTTCCTTGTAGACAGATTTGAAATTTTAAGCACCGACATAAACACGGCCAACGTACAAGAAATTTGTCATCGGCCTTTGATTTTTGAAGGAATGCCGGCCATATCCAATTCAACACCGCTGGTGTACAAGTTAGCGTAGATTTACACCGCTTCAACACCGCTAGCTTTTAGGTAGTGTAAAACATCATGGGCATTTCTGATTTCAATGAACATTGGCCACTGGGGATCCTATGCTGCTGGCCTTGAGTTGGCGTAAAGTCAACTAATGCTCTTTGAAATCAAATTTTCAAATAAATACTGGCTTCATTAAAACCTACACCACCAATGTAGAAAGTGTAACTACCAGCCTACTTTGCTGGTTACTTTTTCCTATAAATTCATCATTTTGTTGATTTTGAGAGGGAGACATAACAAGAAGCAAACCCTAAGCAAGAGAGAAAAAAGTGATCAAACATGTCTTTGTTGGTTTCATTTTTAGGGCACTAAAAACCCTAATGTTCTAGCAACATTGAAGGTGATTTAGGGTTTTGATACAATTCAAGCAATGTCCATTCATTTGGGTTGATGGATTGAAGACTTGATGAATAAAAATTCTTGTGTGTTTTCTATCCTTGTTTTGTTTGATGATTGCTTGATTGTAGTGTGAGACATCATGCTTAATTGATTTATGAATATGCATTGATGGATTTGATGAATTGGATCAATGACTTATTTCGATGTTAATTTGATTATTTGGAATTTTATTGTGCTTATAGTTATTTGATTTGTGATTGCCAAAACTATTAGATAAGATGAGAGTTAACGAGAGAGATTCGATAATCTGTACAATTACATCTTAGGTTTTTGAAAAAGATTGTCATAAGGATATGCAGGTTTTTTATGAAATCCATGAACACACGTGCTTTATGCAGTTAAGATTATAATTTTGGGTCACTTAGCGGTGCTTGATTTGTAATTTTAACTAGAATAGTAATTTCGCTATGAGCATATTACTATTTACCCGATAATTATAGACAAATTTGGCAGGGTGATTTATGCTATAGTTGAAATTTTGGTACTTCGGGAGGTAGGCGAGTTCCTATGAGTTTGGTTAAATCCCAAGTAATTAATTTCAATATTAACTTGAGGCATCAATTCAATTCAAATGATAATATAAGTGCGTCATTCTTGATTGTTTTTGGATCTGCTAAACCCTGACCCTCATTTGTGTTGCTAGAGCATTTAGTTTGAACTGTTCATATTTTATCATTAGTTAGTTCTTAGTTAAATTACAATCCGATAACTTAGTCTAAAATTTGATTTTGATAGCTTAGCTTAGGGAAAAGTTCACTTACCTAGTATTTAGCCATTTGCTCTCTGTGGATCGACCTGGTCTCACCAGTAATTTTGCTGCATACACACCTGGTTTCCACTGGCGGTTATTTTTACGCTTATACATATAGTTTAAAATTTAAAGAGCATAATTAGGTGCAATCAAAGACCTTGAAAATAATTAAGTTCTCTTATCATGTTCATTCCAAACTCATTCTTCATGCATTCCACAATTTCATTTATAAGACTCATATTAGTAGTTTCAAACAGTCATTTATATAGATTTGCACAATCAATGTATTTGACTCATGATTTTTTTATATACAGAGTTATATCAATTTTTCTTCTAGAAAATCCATTGTTTAAAAGGAAGCTATTGAGTCTTTCATACCAAGCTCTATGAGTTTGCTTTAGTCCATAAAGAGATTTGTTTAATTGAAAAACATGATCAGGGAATTCATTCTCATAACCCGGTGGTTACTTTACATGGATTTCTTCTTTTATAAAACCATTTAAGAATGCACTTTTGACATCCATTTGAAAAAGAGTAAAATATGTAATACTGCAAATGCCAAAAGCATTCTTATAGATTTTAGTCTAGCAATCAGTACAAAGATCTCATCAAAATCTATGCCTTCTCTGTTATTATAACCGTTAGCAGCTAATCTAGCCTTGTTTGTTGTTATTATACTAGATTCATCAAGTTTGTTTCTATATACCCATTTGGTTCCAATAACAGCTCTAATATCAAGTATAGGAACCAATTTCCAAACGTCATTTATTGTGAACTGGTTTAATCTATCGTGCATTACATGTATCCAAAATTCATCTTTTAAGAATCTTCAATATTTTTAGGCTCCATTTGTGATAGAAAAACAAGATTACTCATATTCCTTAAAGATGATCTTGTTTGTACTTTATTAGAAGGTTCACCAATAATTAGATATTTTAGATATGATTTTGTATATTTACATTCTTTGGGAAGATCAAAATTATCATATTCAACATTCATTTTATGTTCATTATCATCTTTGTTATTATTTTCAAAAGAGAATCTATTCAAATTAGCATAAACAGCATTCACAGCATCATTTGAGCATAAATAAGGCAAAGAATCATCAAAAGCAATATGTATAGATTATTCTACAACTAATGTTCTTTTATTAAATACTCTATTTGCCTTGCTTCTCAATGAATAACTTAGAAAGATTCGTTCCTCACTCTTAGCATTTATGTTACACCCTAAAAACGAGCCTAGAGGATAAACCGAAGTTATCATATCACCTGTGCACCTATAATATGATAATCATCTTGCAAGTCAGAGTTTGCAAGGCTTTACTTGAGCAATTACTTTATAAACATCTAATATAAAATTACATTTGTGATAAATCAAGGTAATTCGATTTCCTACAGTTTACAAGAACCGCAGAGAATGAGTATCCCCTACCAAATAGTAAAATAGAATAAATCATTTATGTTTCCCACACTTGAAACTACAACATTACAAATCTAATCCATGATCTAAACTCTTTTTATAAAAATTGAAACTTAAATAAACTATACTATCAATCTGTTTCTCATATCAAACTCGTCTTCTATCTTCAAGTATTCTCCTCCATACATCCCTAAAACGACGCTTCAGTTATTCCTGCAATAACATTATAGGGGCGTGAGCTCAAACATAGCTTAATGGGTAACAAATCCAAATCACACTACAAACAAGTGTCAAGCAAGTTTTTATCTAACAAATATATGCAATTCACACTCATCCATATGATATGCACAGTTTGGATGACCGAAATCCAAACCAATAGAGATTTATGCCCTCTCTTAGAGGTTGAAGGACTAAATATAGGCCATTCATGCTTAGGAGAACTGTGAACTAAGGAAGGAGGTGCATACTCAACCTTGAGTCTTCAAATATATCATTCTTAGCACAAAAATCGTTTCTTTTACCACATATATCGTCATTGCCTATTGGTATATAGTCAAGGAGAGAGGATTTCATTTTGAATATTTTTTATTGAAAAAACAACCTCTACTTCCCCTTTGACTTAACTAAGGAGGGAAGTTTTCTTTAAATCCATTTTATGGAAATATAGTCTCTAACTATCCATAGACTAGACTAACGTGTGGACTTCCTTTTAAATTCATTTTGTGCTAGATCAAAACATTTACTCTGTCAACTCTTCGCTTCCCTTAGAACACAGAACTCCCTAAGTATTAATTCGTAAAGCCGACTCCAACACGAGCGACATCATTTAGTGCTTACTTAGTTCCCATGAAGCCGACAACCCTCTCATAGCCTCCATGCAAACCCACTGGTCTCAATCAAGCACTACTATAGAATCGGAATATTAATACGTGATGTGAACCCCTACCACTGCAAATGTGATATGATGCAATGCATGATCGATTCATTTAAAGGTCAAATAAGAATTATGTCTCATTAGTCAATGTCCATATCATTTTCAGGCAATAAAGATTATATAAATCACAATTAACACCACACAATTGTTTTCACTTATGGTTTAGTGAGTTATCAATCAAATGTAGTCATCAAGTAGCAAACGAAATTCCCAACCCCATGCACAATCAATTAGATTTATATTATTTCCAATGCAATTAGTTTACAAGCACAAGCAAAGTGAAGAGATTGTTGTTACTCACTTGGCATCCAAGCTATGTCTTAACTATTCTGTAGGAAGATCAAAGCACCATCCCCATCAATCATCCAATCATCAACAATATTATCATCGGCACCAATTCATCATCATCCTTCATATGATATCCAAACAGGAAAAGAAAGTTGGCTAAAGGCCATTGAAGAGAATATACTACAAAAGCAAACATCCATTCAAGAACTTAGATTCATTTTAAGATCCTATTTGATCAGATACTAAGTAGGAATCCTGCCATGTTTGCGAAGTTCACTTTGCCAAGATGCAGACAAATCTCCATTATCTGTCAAAATATTTCTTTTTTCTTTATTTACAATCTTTTATTACAAAAACATCAACAAAGCATTCGTATACAAAATCATTCATTTCCTAAGCAAACACATATTTGAAACAACATATTCCCCATATAAATTATGACTATCCCAACATATCATTCTAATTTAATTATTTGCTATTAACCTATTTTAACTTAATCCTGACCAAGTTGATTAAAATGAATCATTTAATCTAATTACTAAGTTATTTTGATTAAACTCAATTAATCTAATTCATTTTAGCTTATTAAAGTCTATCTAGTCAAGTTAAACTTAAATTGATTAACTAAGTTCATTTTATATCTAAGATTCATATTAACTTACGTCTATATTGACTAAATATTAACCAAATTGATTAAATTTAATTAATCTAATTCATTCAAGTTCATTTAGTCGAGTTGAACCTAGGATTACTGGCTAATTTCATCTTTACTTAACTATACACATTTAACAAGCAAAGACAAGTTTTCAACTTTGTTTAGAATATGTAGCAACTAAAATCAACCAAAATTTAGGCATTGAGAATTTCAAAATTTTCAAAGACTTAAAACATGAAATTATAGATCTCTTTTTAAGCTTTTCATAGCCTTTTGAATTGCCTTACTTCGAGTTCGGATGAAAAAGTTATGATCAATTTAAGTTAAGTCAACAAAGAAAAGAATGACAAGATAGCTTCTGGTTCTATAAGGGGTGTATCAAGGGTGGTGGTCACCACCAAGCCCCTTGCCATGCCCCATATGGGTTTAGTAGGGCATAATAGTGGCTACTACACCCTGTATAGGCCCAGATCACATCTATTGTTTTCCTTTGCTCAAATTTACTCCATTTTAGCCACTTATCTATTTGTTTCATCCATCAAACACTATCCAACACACCATATCAACTCAGCAACATAACTTACAACACTTCTACATCCATAATTACATCTTATTTACTCAATTCATCTCATCTATTATCTAATCCATCCAGGAACGCACATATACACTTAAGTCTTTAATGTTCAAGTTCTTACGTCACTTATTTACAAGTTTTTACCCAAGCTTTACTCATAACTAGCAATAAATCATCATATAACAACAATCACAACAAATAGAAACAAGAAACAACATCATACTTACATGTTGGATGAATCTTAACTCTCTTTTCTTCATTACTAATACTATTTCAAGGTTGATGAAGCTTCCTCCAGCATGTCTCCTACTTTCTAACTTTATTCCTAGCTTCAATCTCTCTTATTGTCTTCTTAAAATTGAGATTCGGTGATGGAATTGAGAGAGAAGAAGAAAGAAAAGAAAGAGAAGGAAACGTAAAGAACAAAAGAAAGAAAGAAGAGGAATGGAAACAAAAAGGAGAGAGAAGGGGATTAAATAAGATGGAAACAAAGTTAATTAAGGATATTTAGGATTAAGGACTTTGATTTGAACTTGTCAGATCATTATCTTGAGCATTAAAAACAATTAGGGGAAGATTTTAGAATATAAACAAGTAAAATCACTAACTGGACTTACATACCAAGTTTGGAAATTTAATTTTGTAAAACTTGATATTTAGTTGAGTTTGAGCTTAGAAACTGATATTTTTAAATAAGTAGGTAATCTCAAAATTCATGAAAATTGAAAGCACAAAATTTAGATTAAAAAGGCTATATTTTAGTATTTTAGAAACTTAAACATTAGACTTAAGAAAATTTTAGATCATTTATAAATTAAAAGAAAAGAGTATTTAAAATAAAATTGATTGATAAAAGAGTATAATTTTTCTTGATGGGAAATGATCAATGTAAGTAAACAAGTTGAAAGAAATAGAGTTCTGATTTGATAAACAAAAGGATTTAAGAAATTAGGTTCATGAAATAAATAAAAGATTGAAAATGAGTATTTGAAATCTCAATTTCAATTAAGTTTATTTACTAAATGATTATATCAATATATCCATTTATAACCTATAATTCACATTATTTATTTTAACTAAACTATCTAAACTCAGTTATTAAATTACACTCTAAACAATTTTAGGATTAATTATCCATTGGTAGTTGACATTATATTAGCTTTAGTTTTCATAATTTGAAAGCTATCGATCATTTTAAGATTTCATTCTTTTACTCACTCTTTCATTGTTTTATTCCAATTAATTTAGATTTGGATTTGTTATTATTTTTACTTCCATTGTAATTTTAAATTATTTGATAATCCATTATTTATTGGGTTTAATTTTATTATTCATGTATTCATTATCCAATTTGTTTGATATTTCTTGTTTGTTATTCTTTCTGATCATATTGATTTAGGGTTACTTAGTTAATTTTATTTTCACAAAACATCTTAAGATTTATTATGTAGATTTAGCACAATTATTTTATAATTATTTATTTACTAATGATTTTTTCATTATTATACAGAATTTTTATTTTATAATTTTGGCTATTTTTTACTTACTTGAATCTCATTTTCATTTATTTGCACATATATATTTTTAATTTCATCCTGTTTTTTTTGTAGAATTTTATCTTAAAATATAATAATTCAAAAAAAAATTGAACAAACATTAAATTAGTTAAATTTCAATATTCTTAAATCACAAGAAATTGGAAATGCTTTCAATAACTTTTTTCTTAAAAAAATTTAATATTTTTATAGTATTTTCTTAATGATTAATATTTTGAATTGTATGAATTTAGATTATTAATTTTAGTCAATTGTTTTTTTCATTGTTTAGATATAACATTTAATGCGAAAGGATGAAAATAAGAGATTAGTATTTTTCCTTTCCTAAAGCTCATAGGGGATTTTCTTGAGAATTGATCTTATGAAAACTCTATTTGTATATTAGTGAGCAGTATTTACAGTTTTAGCCCAAAAATATTTGGTAAATTGTTTTCACACAATATGGTTCTAGCCATTTCCATTAGTACTATTTTCTCCCAGCTACACCATTTTGTTGTGGAGTTTTAGTTGCTGGAAATGTATGTTCAATGCTACATTGATTGTAAAAATAATCCATTTCATAATTTTCAAATTCTTCCCAATGATCACTTCGAATAGTACATATTAGACCTTTTTCATTTAGGACTTTCTTGCAATATCTAAAAAAAACTGATTTGTTTCATCTTTAGATGCAAGGAAGAAAGTTCGTGTATTATAGTGTGTCATCAACAATAACCAAGGTTTATTTTTTGCTTTCCAAATGTAGAGTTTGAGTAGGACCAGATAAGTCCATATGCAATAGTTCTGATGGCCTAGTAGTGAAAATAGCATCCATAGACTTAAAAGAAGTCTTAGTTTGCTTTCTTTGTTGACATGTTTGACAAAGCTTGTCCTTTTGAAAATTGTATCTTTGGTAAACCTTTAACAAGATCCTTTTTAACAGGTTTTAAAATAACATCCATGCTTGCATGTCCTAATTTTCTATGCCATAGCCAACTATTGGCATTTTAGGAATAGAGACAAATTTCATTTGATGACTTAAAATCATCTAAATTGATTTTGTAAATATTTATTTGTCTATCTCCTTCAAAATGTGCTTAGTAATCTTTCAATAGAGTATTTATTGGCAAGAAACGTTACTTTAAAACTAATGTCACACAAATGACTAACACTAAGTAGATTATGTTTCAAATCATCAACATGCAGCACATTTTTAATAACTAAATCTCTATTTATGAGAATGTCACCTTTCACCAAGAACGGTTGATTTTCGATTGTCTCCAAAGGTAACACTCCATTGATCTTTCAAATCTAGAGATGTGAATTTGGATGCATCTCCAGTCGGTGTTTGAGCAGCTTAATGTACAAGTACATTGTGTTCCCACTTAAGATCCCTACAAAAAAATATTTTTATTTCTTCATTACCCATTTGAGTTTGGGTCCTTTTTTGTTAGGTGGAACAAGAACCTCTCTCTTAGAAAACCAAACCAGCTTGCTTTTATGATTCAAATGCATAGTTTTTTCTTATTGCACGGTTGTGTACAATATGACTTGATTTCCCATGGTAATTGCATGTCCCACGGGTAGCTTTTACAAAACAAGTTTTATGGGACTTACAACTACCTTCTCTACTATAGCCAATTCCATATTTATCGTGTTCAAGTTCTTTCTACCATTTGTGAATTTGGCTATAATTGCCTTTGAACCATCTAAGCTAGCTTCTAACATTATATATATTTTTTAAAATCCTTTAGCTATTTTCGAATTTATTACTACTACTGGCATATTCAACTTTATCATTATTGATAGTTATAATTTTAATATCTAGCAAATTCATTTTCAATTGTTAAATTTTCTTTAATTTCCTTCGATTCATTATTTTTACTTTTTAACCCTTACACTTATTGTTCATCTTTTCATTTTCCAATATAAATATATTTATTTCATCATGCAAATTATTATTTTTTTATTTAATTTCTTCATGCTTAGTTTGAAAATGTTTCTAGTCTTCCTCCTACTTCCATCATTAAATATTAATTACGTTGTTTATTTTTCTCTACTTTAGCTAATTAAGCATACTTTATCATACATTACATACAACTCAGCATAAAGAAGGAGAAGGGGGAATTTATCTCATTATATAGTGCCATGAAGCACACATCCTCATCTAAGTCACTTAAGTCATCATCACTCTAAGTGGTGATGAGTGAATCTTTTTTAGATCCCCTTAAAGCCTTATTGAGCAAAGGATAATATTGTTGGTGTCCTGGATTTTGACATTTATAGCACGTTATCATATCATTCTTTTTTTGTCCAGATAAGCTACTATCATCTTCCACTCTCTTCGACTTATTGTCGGGCCTCATGAACTTTTTAAGCTTCTTAGCCATCGAGACAAATTCCTCTTTTTCATTTCATTATCACCATCTCTGGAAACTTGACTTGTGGCTTTTAAGGCAATAGCTTTCTTGTTAGATTCCTTTCTTTGTTTTTTGGTGAGCTCATGTGTTTTGACCGTTCCAAGGAGTTCTTCCTTGCTCATAGCACTTAAGTCTCGTGCTTCTTCTATGGTAATTCTTTTAGCTTCGCAATCCTTTGGTCGTGACTTAAGAAGTTTAAAATTTATTTCCAATTTAGAAAAATTCTTCCATGAGCACACTCAAGGGGTTTATGATATTAATGAATCTGTTATGCATTTTATCTATGGATTCATTAGGAAACATTTTGAAATTTTCGAATTGCCCACAAAAAATGCTTATTCATGCATCTTGAATTCTAAAGTTTCCTTCATGAGTCTTTTCCAATTCATTCCATATTATCTTGAACATAATTACATGTACATATTCTATTGAAATCGCTTTCATTCAGACCATAATGCAAAATATTCATAACAATTTCATCTAAATCTAATTTTTTCCAGTCTTGTTCATTCTAGCCCCTTTCTTCTTTTCCTTCTATTTTGAAGGCTCATTTTTTATAACATTCAAATTATTCTATTTTGAGCTTTAAGAAAAATTTCATCCCGCACTTCCAGTATGGAGTAGTTAACTTCACTTAGAAGCGGTAGTCTATTTATAGCTTGCCCCTCTAGAACCCTAGTGCGCAAGATGAAATGATCTTTACTCTATATACAATTAAGCACGTAACAAATAGAGACGAGGCTCTGATACTAAATGAAAATGTGAAAAAGCACTATGAACTACTGAGGGGGGAGGAGGTAAACTGTACTTACCCTAAAATTTCAAACAATTAATTTTGATGGGTAGATCACATATAATTTTAATTAGTGGATAATAACAGCAGATTACAATATGAAATATCAAAGAGATAGGGATAGAAAATATATAATCTGGATATTACGTAGAGTTTAGTCTACTTCCTACTTTCCATGGTCTACCAATGCCTTCAATCAAAGACTTTGCCACCACTTTTATTGATCACCAAAAATATGCTCAAGTTAAGCTACAATGCTTTACAACTTATAGGAAATAAACTATTTCCTTTCTCTCTCTAGATGCTCTTTTAGAGATTACAATCGTAAGAACTGAGCACTCAAATGTTTTTCTCTCTCTTTCCAGATATTGTAAATTTAAAGAACAAGAGAACAAGAAAATTAATAATTTGTTGGTTTACAAATAAAACCTCTTTCACACTTTGGCACCCTTTTTGTTGAATCTTCTAATGACACTATATATATAGGCTTCAAAAATTCAATGTCTATTAGAGGCAACGTCTTTAAGTCATAAAGCATTAAAAATGCTTCAACAACTCTTTTTGCCTCATTGGCTCCGATATCTAAAATTGTCACACCCTAAAGACCCGTCGTCCCTCAAAGTGTCGTGCCCCATTTTTGCCCTGGATAAGTCTCTACTCCATCGAGCCTTAAAAAAAAAAAACAAACTATTGGCCCTAATGTTTTAACACATCGAGCCCATAACGTAACCCTTGACCAGAGCTGTTCAACTTTGAAATTGCCACGCCCTGATTGATCAAAATGGCGAGCCTTTAATGAACCCAGTTGACTACTGAATCTGTATATTTGAATTGGTCTTAACTTTGTCACAGCTTGACTAATTGACCTGTTGACACCTCGACATGATCCTCGATTAATGTCTTTGCATTTTTGGCTTGTCGAGTTGTGGTCTTGAGTTTGTTGCAACTTGATGAATGAAGCTATTTAGCTCTTGACTTGATTTTCAATTAATATTGTTCCTGCTAAAAACCTATAGAAACTCCACAAAGACGCACAACATACACACTCACACACACATATATATATATTTGACTAATTAAGTACGGTTTACAATAATTGAATAGTTAATTGTTCAACTAGTTGTCTCACCAAAATCCACATTGAATATACAAGTTCAAAATCATTGCTTTTTATCTTGTTGTTGAACTTCATGAACTTCTTATCCATTAAGGCAACCTCCTCTCCTCATCATATGCTCACTGAAGTCCTGACATGTAGCTTTTAAGGTAATAGCTTTCTTGCTTATTCTTCTCCTTGCTTCTTAATAAGCTCATGTGTCTTGAGTGCTCCAAGAAGTTCCTCTTTACTCATAGCATTTAAATCTCATGCTTCTTCAATAGCTGTTTTCTTAGCCTCCCAATCTTTAAGTAGGACCTGAGTAGTTTAGAATTTATTTCTACATTAGTGAAGTTCTTTTCAAGCACACTTAAGGAATTTACGATATTGATGAATCTATTATGCATCTCATCTATTGATTCATTTGGAAGCATTTTAAAAATTCCAAATTGTCCATATAGAAGACTTACTTTTGTATGTCTTACTCTTGAAGTTCCTTTATAAGTCTTTTCTAATTCATCTCATATATCTTTAGTGGATTTACATGTAAAGACTATTGAAATCATTTTTATTTAGCCACAATGCAATATGTTAATAGCCATTTCATTTAAATCTAATCTTATTCATTGTAATCTTTTTCTTCTTTTTCCTTCAATAGTTAAAAATCCATTTTCTATTACATTCTATATTAATCTATTTGTGCTTTTAGAAAGATTTTCATTCTGCACTTCCAATGGGGTAGTTTCCCCACTTAGAAGTGGTGGCCTATTAATAGCTCGACCTTATAAAAACTCTAGTCTATTTGATGCCATGATCTTTACTCTCTATCCTATTAGGACAATAAAATAGAGATGAAGCATTGTCACCAAATGAAAATGCACTATAAGATTCTTGATTGAGTATTTGACTTAAAATGCTCAAAACAATGAATATTTTATGCAATGGAATAATTTAAGCTTCGATAGCAACAAATATAGCAATAAAAAGGTACTTATAAGGATTATAAAAGAGATGAGGAAAGAAGATTCAAGCTTAAATATAACGTAGAGTTCGTTCACTTCATAATCTCCACGATCCCACAATCACCTCCAACAAAGGACTTCACCCACTTTATTAATTTCAAACTCAAAGGCTCAAATAAAACAGTACACAAACTACAACACTTAAGAAATAAATGATTTCTTTTCTTTTATAGTGCTTTCTTGCAGATTACAATTACAAGAAGAGAGCACTAATTTTAATTTTCTCTCTTTTTGCAGATTTTGCAAAATAATGAATAGAAGTACAAGAATAATGAGTGGATTTCTTATTCATTTGTTTTTAATTGAAGACTCTTAGAACTAGTTAAAACTTCTAAGGATTGTGTAGTCACGATCTTCAAAAGTTCAAACGTCCATTGGAGATAACATCTGATAGACGACAAATGTTAAATGAACATAATGGTCATTTTTATAATGCCATCGGTCGCTGGTCTAAAAAGAGTATAAAAATGAATTTGTTATGCCTTGGATTTTAGCTCATTGCACCTTGGTTTTAGACCCAATCAAGGCTGTGCTTTGTAGTTCTGAACTAGCTCGACGATGCAATTCTTGTAAGCACAAAAGCAAAGCACATATACACACACACAACACATATTCCTATATATTTTTCCTTATATAAATTATTAATTTTATTCAAGAAAATTGTGTTTACAGAAGATTTATATAACTTTTGTTCTCATCAAAATCATATATAGGATATTTGGTTTAACATATAAATTTAAAAATATTCATATATGGTAGTTATAAAGAGTTGTATTTTATGGTATGAAGAAATTTTATTAAATATTAGAAATGAACAGGTCAAGCGATATAGACGTGAAACTAGAGGAGGGAGAAAATTTAATCACTAGATATTTATTCAAGTACATAAATATAGAGTCTAACATATGTTTATCATATTATAAAAAAAATTATCAATATACAAATTGAATGAAATTAATTATCAAAATCTCATTGCAAATCGCGCATGTAAAGGGAGACAATAATGTTTCTATGCAAATCATTCCTCACACCTGGTACAGAGTTTTAGTACGTCACTTTTATTATGGTGTGAATCATGATACACATGTATCACTATTTGCAAGTGTAATATAGGTATTTTATTGGACTTACACGTCTGTGCTAAAGTGCATATCTCATCTTCCTATCACAGTATAGCACATTGTACACATACACATACAGATGTTTGTAGGTCCTGCTTTACGCACGCAATTTTGCTATTATATTTTGGTAATTAATTTTAGTCAAACCTTATTTGAGTAAATATTTTTATTAGAGATCCTAAATTAGAAATAATTTCTAAAAATAAGTATACATATGATATATATTTATAAAATAACAAATTAAATAATTTAACTTATCTACTTATCTATATTATTAAAACTGAAGCAGGTGCTTTGGCGTCGTTAGACTTTTAATTTTTTTATTATTTATATATAATTTAGTAACTTCTTTTTTGTTTTATAACTTCTTTTTCAAAATATAAGTTGCTCATGCCTAATCTTTTTCAAATCATAACTACTTTCCTTATCTTTTCACTTTTAAAATTTTGCATTTTATTGTGAAATAAGAAAATTAATAACATTTGATTTAAAATCTAAAAAAAATTACAGTTGAAAATTAATATTTCATATTAAAAAAAATTTAAGATTTTGCATGCATATTATTAATTTTGCACAACAACATGGGTGCAGCATCTACTAGTTGTATTTTAAGCCAAGCATGCAAACCTACGGTTAAGGGTGAACAAATACAAGATAGATAGGGAATGAAGTGCTATCCGTACCATATCTTATAAGGGACATGATAGAAAAAAATTGTACCTAGAACACATCCTGTACCACTTTGTACCCATCTTATACCCTATAAAGCTTGTGTTAGAGCAAGATTACTTTTAGAGTGTAGAAACAAATTTAAATGTTATTTGATATCAATACTATCACTAATTGCTTTTGCATATCAATTGAAAAATTTTGATGTACTTTTTTCTACTAATAATTTCATACTATTCTTACTATGATTTATATTAATAATAAACTATTTCTATGTGCAACAATATTAGAAAAAATCAAAAATTTTAAATTTTGTGGACGTAGAACAATAAAATAAAAATAAAAAAATATAGAAGTAGCGGTATGAGGAAAATATCAACGTTATATTCATATAAGAAGACAATTTATTTTAAAGGAAAAAGAAAGAGAGGAAATAATAAAAACTATAAAAGAATAAATAAATGTATCTAAAATTTATTAAAAGATTTGAATTTTAATTTAATTATCCATTGATAATACATAAAATATTTTTCAGGTTGAGGATAATTAAAGGATTGTATCAATATTAAAAACTAAATATATATACATATATTTATCTTCTTGTAAATCCTCGAAAAAAATTTTTTGGTTATGAAAACGAAATAGCATAATGATCTTGAGTTGTGCCAAGTCTAAAACCAAGTGAATGTATTTTTCATCCCATAATCCTCTACTATTATGCATATCATGACATGTTTTGTCTCTATACTTACTTTATTGTTTTCATACATTTACTTTTTTTAAACATAATAAAAGCTCGAATCTCTTTATTTATAATTCTTATATGGCAAGTAGGTCTTTTTATTGCATTACTCTGTCTTTTAGCTCGAGGTTTTAATATTCTCAAAGTATGACTCTCATTGGCTTCAGCTTTACTAGTAACTAAATTTTCTTCATTGAAACCCAGAATGCGATGAGCATTTGCTGCTACAGAATAAACCAATTTTAAAATGGGATAATATGCTCGAAGTGTTTCCTCGTGAGAACGTCCACGAATCCATCAATTGCCCTTCGCACTTTGTGAGTAAACATAAATATATTTTGACTTAACACACATACTTTTCCCTTTGTTTTGTTCCTTTTTCAACAAATATTCTATGTTCTTCATCTGTTATTTTCTTTAAACATTCTCTACCTATTATGTTCTTTTTTATAAATTTACCTTTTAGTAATGATCAATAATTATCTGTATTCATTTTAGTAATTATTAATAATGGGATTTATTATCATTTTTTGCATGTGTAGTAGATTTCATGGTAGGTATAAACTCTCCCAATTTGTGGTAGACCATGCGATCTTTTATTGTATTTAGCAAAGTATAGGCTCAAGGGTGGGTACAGGATAGGTTATGGAAATTCCCTACCCGTACCATATCACATGAGAGTAGATTTTAAAAATTATACATTCGAAACTTACCCACCGACCGTTAATGATATGAACTACACCAATCGATGATGAAACCTTATACCAATATGTTCGATTTCAATTCCCAATATCGTTTTTGTTTGTATGGAAACCGCGACCTGCTACTCATGAAGAAGTAAGAACCTTAGTATATGATGAAGAGACCACAATCGAAGATATGAATTTGATTGATAAGTGGAAAGTTGAACGCCACGGATTAGATCTGATAAGTTTAGAAGTGGTTCACTTAAGAACCAAAGAGAAATTCTCTTAATTTTCATTTAAGGGTAATATGTTCTGAATATAAACCATGAGAATATTTATAACTAAACAAAAGAAAACCAAAAGACAAAACAATAACTCAAAAGTCATGCAAATGTACGTTGGCAGCCTACTATTATATGTTGGTGGCCTACAAATAAAATACGAAAACAGAAATTAAAGCCGAAAGCTCCAGAATTTGCATACCGGTGGGTACATCAACGACCTAGGTCGTACGCCGGCGGCATAGATGGTGAATGACGGCAGTGTTAATCCAATGTAAGAGAAAAGCAGTACGATAACAACATTTTCAATGATGGCTGGTTTCAATGAAGGCCGATGTTGTGCTATGCCAGCTTTAGTCTAGTTTGCTCGAAACACTTTTTTTGTCCATTCATGAGCTACTCTTAATCATGTTGATCAGCTTGGTTTCATCTTGGAAGGTGTGAAAATTTATCTCCTCCTCTTGAACCTCCTGAATCAACCCATTGAGTGCTTCCTTGAATCTTTTAGCCCAAGTCCTTGAAGCCAATCTAGGTGGCATCTCAAGTGGATCTACTCTTGACCTTTTAGTCATGCCTCCATCATTCCCTTCCTCTTGAGAAGGATTTGTCCTCAAATCTTCATCACATGCATCAAATGGACTCAAATCAGTAACATTAAAAGTAGCGCTTATAGTATACTCACCTGGTAGTTCGAGCTTGTAAGCATTGTCATTTATATGCTCTATAACTTGAAAAGAACCATCGCCTCTTGGAAGCAACTTAGAATGCCTTTGCTCATGAAATCTTTCCTTGCGCATGTGTAGCCATAACCAATCACTGGGTTCAAAGACCATCTGAAATCATCTCTTGTTGGCCTGTTTTAGATACTACTTAGTGCTTCTCTCAATATTAAGCCTTGCCTTCTCATGAATCTGCTTTACAAACTCCATTTTTTTTTTACCATCTAAATTAACAAACTCAGATACAGGTAAAGGTAACAAATCCAACGGAGTTAGTGGATTAAAACCATACACAATCTCAAAAGGTAACAATTTAGTAGTAGAATAAGTAGTATAGTTATAAGCAAACTCAACATGTAGCAAACATTCCTCCCAAGTTTTAATATTTTTTTTAATGATAGCCCTTGACAAAGTAGATAAAGTCCTATTTACTACTTCAGTTTGACCATCAGATTGTGGATGGCAAGTTGTATAAAACAATAACTTAGTTCCTAACTTATACCACAAGTCTTATAGAAGTAACTTAAGAACTTGGCATCCCTATTGAATATAAATGCTCTAGGCATACCATGAATTCTTACAATCTCCTTGAAGAATAAATCTATAGCATGAGAAGCATCGTCAGTTTTGTGGCATGGAATAAAATGTGTTGTTTTCGAAAATCTATCCATGGCAACAAACACAGAATCCCTACCAGTCTTACTCCTAGGCAAACCTAATACAAAATCCATAGAAAGAACCACCTAAAGCTTACTAGGAATAGGTAACGGAGTGTACAAACCATGAGATTGTACTCGGGATTTAGCTTGTCTGCACATGATACACTTCTCACAAACTCTCTCAGCATCCCGTTTCATTTGGGGCCAATAAAAATGTTTTTGCAAAACACTCAAAGTCTTCGCTGCCCCAAAGTGTCCAATCAAACCACCACTATGAAACTCTCTCACAAACAACCCCCTGATTAAACAATTAGGAATGCACGATTTGTTTTCTCTAAACGGATGCCCATCATGTCTAAAGAATTTCCCATGGGAAGTCTTTTCCACAACAAGCATAATTTTCAGCAAAATCTTCATCTACAGAATATAACTTCTTAATATGTTCAAAACCAAGCAACTTAGCATTAAGTGTTGAGATTAGAACATACCTACAATAAAGCGCATAAGTAATAATATTTTCCTTACCTTGCTTGTAGCGAATGACATAAGGAAACATCTTTATGTACTCCATCTAGTGCATGCATCTTGTTCAATTTCTGTTGGCCCTTCAAATGCTTCAATGATTCATGATCCGTATGAATCACAAATTCCTTCAGCTACACGTAATGATGTCAGGTTTCTAAGGCTCTAACCATTGCATATAACTCCTTATCATAAGTAGGGTATTTCAAGGCTGCCCCACTTGGCTTCTCACTGAAATGTGCAATGGATCGTCCTTCTTGCATCAACACTTCTCCAATTCCTAAACCTGAAGCATCACACTCAATTTCAAAAGTTTTAGAGAAATCAGGCAAAGCAAGTAAAGGAGCATGTGTAAGCTTGTCCTTAATCAACTTAAAAGCTTTTTCTTGTTCCTCTCTCCACTTAAATCCCACATTCTTTTTTATAACTTCAGTGATTAGTGCTGCAGTGCTACTGAAATCGTTCACAAACCTCTTATGGAAGCTAGCTAGCCTATGAAAACTCCTAACTTGACTCGCACTTGTGGGACTAAGCCACTCCTGGATTGCACAAACTTTCTCTTCATTCACTTATATTCCCTGAGCACTAACAACAAACCAACAAATACAAGTCTATCTATGCAAAAGGTACATTTCTTAAGGTTAGCAAATAATCTCTCCTTTCGAAATACAACTAAAATAGATCTCAAATGGTTTGAGTGATCTTCTAAGACCATACTATAGATCAGAATATCAACAAAATAAACAACCACAAATTTGCCAATGAAATCACGCAAAATATGGTTCATTAATTTCATAAAAGTGCTAGGTGCATTGATTAATCCAAAAGGCATGACCAACCACTCATATAAACCATACTTTGTTTTAAATGTGGTTTTCAACTCATCTCCGTCCCTCTTCCTAATTTGATGACGCTCACTTTTCAAATCGATTTTTGAAAACACACAAGATCCATGCAATTCATCTAACATGTCATTTAAGTGAGGAATGGGATGATGATATTTTACCGTAATGTTGTTGATGGGTCAGCAATCAACACTCATTCTCTATGACCCATCCTTCTTGGTCACAAGAATCACCGGTACTGCGCATGGACTCATGCTTTCTCTCACCTACCCTTTCTCCATCAATTCATGGACCTGCTTTGAAGCTTCTTATCCTCTTCAGGATTACTCCTATAAGTCGGTCTATTTAGAATGGTAACTCTAGGTACAAAGTCAATCTAATATTCGATTCCTCGAAATTGGAGGTAATCCTTTTGGGACTTCCTCAAGAAATACATCTGTCACGCCCCAAAGGATACCCTAAACGTAACAGTCCATCACATGCTAAATGAGACTTGAGAATCACTATCACAGTCATTCAAAAATCTTGTGTTGGTATGCAAGGCGTTCCCTTATGACAATAGAATACATAAACCATTGGAGATAAATAGTTCAATTTGATAAGATAAGCATAAAAACATAAACCAAAGATATCTCAGGACCAGTTACAAAGCACTAAGGGGCATTCCTCTGCCACACAAGAGTCTAGGTATTATCTTTTAGGTAAAATCCGATCGTTTAAGGTTTACTACTAAATACTATACAAAACTAATCATAAACTTCTAAGGAGATAACTCCTAGTTTCGCATTACCTTATTAGGCCAAGCACGGGGATGTAGCCATATGTACAGGAACTACATTAGAAAGAAACTATAAGGGTATAAGCTACGCTAGCTTAGTGAGTTTCAACTCTAAAATTAAATACTTCAACAAGCAATATATCAAGCAAGTTATATTAATAACCATATGAAATGCACAAGTACGTGATCATACAATACACAAGACTTTTCGGGAGTCCTATGTTGAATGAATTTACATCATCCATTCAAGTTAGGTGTTTCAGGCCCATACGACCATAGATTTCAATTTTTCTTATTTACATTGTGGTTGATTCAGGTGCCCACCCACACACAATTTTGTAGTTGATACAAGTGCCTACACCACTACCATTTCAATTCCAGCCATTACACCAACATTCGAGTTTACAGGCCCCTCGTTGTCCAGCTATTACGCCTTCTTCCCACAAAGGTATAATAACAAATGCAATGCGACTCGACATATGGTATGCATGGTCAATTTGATTATAAGATCATAGCATATTAATTAACGATTTTAAAGGTGATCATAGATATTGCAAACACTTCAATTCTATATAAATCATACAAAATTTACAAAACAAGTATTTTGATATTCTTACCATCAATTCAATCAAATAAGATTCACATGCACAATCCAATTTTATCTTGCCCTAAATCTAATGCCACTATCATTACAAGCACAATCATAAGCATAAATTTAAAAACATAGTGAACTCACTCGTCGCCATGGTCTCCGGTCTCTAATGGTAGGATCTAGAAACACGAATTTCCCCATTCAAAATCACCTAAATGAAAGAAATACTCAAATGAGTATTTCATACCATAACTAATTCCAACTTACTAAGTAAAACTCTTGAGTTTGTAATTTCCATGATAGATGGAAATTCCAATTTAAAACGGCCATAACTTGGTCATTTTAACTCATAATTTCGCAAATAAGCTATCGATTTCTATCTACTTTAAAAGATCTATCTATTTATGACGTTATTCTTAAGTTTTGAAAATGTTTAGGTCTTGGAATGTTCGAATCAATCTGATCAGTAACTAGAACTTGCAATTCCGAAATTGTTTTGTGAAATTTGCATTATTTCTACCAAGTATATTATATGTGCATCATTATCTACATGTTATTATCGTGGATGACATGATATGAGATTATATGTATTTCCTTAATGATTTATGGTTAAAAAGAATTTGTGAAAACTTTTACCTTGTAATAATGTCATGAACACTTGTTTGAGAAAACTAGCTTTATTTCTTTGAAAATCATACATATTTTTACTATGATAAAGCCTTGATGACCTATATACCTAATACCTTCATTATCTTAATAAATTTCTTCATTTAAAGGTTGGAAAATAGATATTTAAATGTGAGTTTTACCTAGTGAATTTTTACACAATTTTAGGAATAAAAATATTGTTTGATTCAAGTTTGGAAACCTTTCCTTTGTTTTAGGTTTATACTTTGATAAAACACATTTATTCTTATAAGAAACGTCTTTATTATATCTATTCCCTAAGGCTCCTATTTTTCTATTAAAATTCTCATTTTGATATTTGGAAATAGGTGATTAAATGGGGATCGTTTTTATATCTGAATTTTAGGAAATTGATTTTGAGATTATTTCTTGTGAAAAACTCATTTAATCTTTCTAAATTAGGTTCTAATCAAACCACTCTCTAAGGCTTTCATTTTTTAATAAAACTTCTTGTTTTAGGGTAAAAATAGGTGTTTTCTTGGCATTTACCCTAGTTATGAATTTCAACATTTTTGTTGGTGTTGAAACATATATCTAACTTAACTTTTGTAACCTTTTCTTGTTTTGAAAATTCTCTTAGTAAAACTAAGCTCATCTTATAAAAATCACTCTTTTATGATACCTATCACCTAAGCCCTTCATTTTACATGTAAGATCTTCATTTGAAGTTGGAAAATAGATTTTCTAAATGGTTCTTTCTCGAGATATGAATTTTCAAAATCACTTTTCGATAAAAACAAAAAGATCTCGAGTTTTAACAACACCTTCATTAAACTATCATGTAGCAGGTCTTTCATGCATGTAAAACAAGTAACTGTCATTTTAACTACTCAAACAAATATATCTACTATACTACTGTGTTATGGATGTAAATGCAACATGAACAATATATAGGGGAGTGTAAAAATGAAATATATGCATAAAATTTCCATAAGAAAATATATAACAATAATATAGCAAAATACTAGTATATCAACTTTAATAGTAAGATCTACACATTGTGATGCAAGGATATCATGTTTTGTGTTTCCACATCCTAGCATAAAGCTCATGGGGATTTTTGGTGGAACCACACATGTATGATCTTGCCATTACATGTTTTTATAGTGGTAGGATCAAGATCTATTACCTATTTAGTGTTTTAAGTAAGAAAACTTGAAGAAATTTTGAGTGTGTGTATGTGTGTGAGGGAGAGAAGTCACGACAAAGATAGAGAGGGAGAGGAGAGAAAAACTTTCCAAAGTTTGATTTGTAAGAAATGAGGAAAAGTGAAAAAGCGAAAGGTGAAAGAGATATTATATAGGAAAATAAATTAGGGTTTTGTATGAATAATTTATTTAAAAAATCAAACAAATGAGAGAGTGAATGAGGAAGGGGGGCGCCGGTTCCAAGTGAGGGAGGGAGAGAGAGAGTTTTGAATTTGTTTTATGTAATGAAATTCAATTTTAATGACTGAATCAAGTAGTAAAATGTATTGGGTAAACTTGTAAGGAAATGATGTAAAATTGTAAGAATAGGTTGTAAGGATGTAAGAATAGGGTATGTGTGGTTGTACTTATGAATAGTGTGAAAGAAATCAAAAGTTGATTAGACAACTAAATTACCGATAGTAATGAAAATACGATAAAAATATTATAACTATAACTTTTATAAGCCGAAAAAATTATATAACTGATATATTTAGAAATATTATGAAATTACGAATCTAACGGTACTAATATCATATTTTTAATATCCCAAGCCTCGGGACACGCTTTTCAAGGTCTACATCCCATCGAGCTTGAAATAGGTCGAAAATCCACTCATCTTATATAGTTAAGCATCCTAATATTAATACGAGTCAATCTACACTTCTCACTCATATTTCGACTTCTTGGTTTAAGAACACAGGATTGCCGGATCTAAATTGCTAGGGTTTTCTGAGGTTTTGTTGACTTAAGGTTTCCGGTTAATTTTCCGATTTAGGGTTTTATTTTAGAGTTAACTCGTTTCTATTCTTCGGGGGTTTCATTCTTTGGATTGTCGAACATAAGGTTTCTAGGTCTGACTAGTGCAGGGGTATTCTTTTAGAGTTTCGGTTCTCGGTTTTAAGTTTTCCGAAACCGAACTCAGTTTGTTAAGAAAATGAGGGCTTACAACATCATCAAATTCCTATAAAAGAGAGACAACGACACTGGGCAAAGAGTCAGGAAGTTCGTTAGTGCTCAAATATGCCTCTTTATAAATAATCAACATCATAGGCTATTTCATCACCAATGCTCTCCTCGTAACACCCATTCTTGTCACATAACTCTCCTTTTGTAAGGCTGCTCTTTCTTTTTCTCTCACCACTAAAGCTGAACCCCTTTCAACTAGGCTTCTCACGCTCTTTCTAACCTTTCTCTCTTTTGCAATTTCTTTTTCTTTTAGCCACTCACTCTCCCACTCTCTCTGTTTTTCACTCTTCTTGTGTTTCCTAAAAGATTGTTATAATTGCAATCGATCTTCATAAACTTCCTTAGGTGTCATTGGCTCAAGATTGTAGCTCTTGCAATTGTGGACTAGTGAATACCTGTTTGAAAAGCCATCATGAATCACCTTCTTGTCGAATTACCATAGCCTTCCTAACAACACATGACAAGCCTACATCGGTACAACATCACATAAAACTTCATCTCCATACCTCCCGATGTGAAAAGCAATCTTGGCTTGTTTGTTCACTTTGGTTTTACCACTATCATTCAATTACCGCAAATTGTATGGACTAGGGTGTTTAATGGTCTTGAGCCCTAGTTTCTCCACAAGAAAAGCACTAACTACCTTAGTGCAACTACCCCTATCAACAATCATACTACATACCTTGTCATCGACATAGCATCTAGTATGAAAAATATTTTCCTGTGCAATTCAGTCTCTTCTTTCACCCGTGCACTTAAGGCACGTTTCATAATAGCCACTAATTTACCCACAGTGGGTTCCTTATCACTGACATCCTCCATGGTGCATCTCCTCATCCTCACTATCCTCTTTAGTCTCATACTCACCATCATTGTACAAGATCATAATGCTTGTTTGGACATTGACTAGCAATGTTACCCCTGTCTTGACATTTAAAGATTTAATATTACAATTTCTATAATTAGAAGAATCGATTTACCTTGATTTCTATGGTTGGCCACTTCTTGATTTTGCTCAAACTTTGACTTAGTGATTGGTTGCTTCTCCTCCTTCTTCCAGTAACTTGACTTATAACTGGATAATCCTAATTAGAAGCAAATCGTATAGCACAACTACCCTTCCTCTTGAGTTGGTTCTCAATTTTAATCGCCATGTGAATCATATCTTCTAACTTAATATAGTGCTGCAATTCCACTAAATTTTGGATCCCAGTTCAATCCAACCAAAAATCTCACCATTGCAGCCTTACGGTCCTCCTCCACATTCGCCCTAATCATTGCCACCTCTATCTCCTTATGGTATTCCTTCACATTTCTACTACCTTTCCTAAGGTTTTGTAATTTTTTGTATAATTCCCTATAGAGATATGAGGGTATAAACCGCTTTCTCATGATTCTTTTCATCTCCTCCTTAGTCTCTATTGGTGGCTCCTTATTCCTCCTCCTATTCAACACCAACGGATCCCACTAGTTTATAGTATAATCCGAGAATTCAATGGTAGCCAGTTTTAGTTTCTTAGCTTCAGAATAGTTGTGATAATTGAACACCAATCCAACCTTCTTCTATAATTCAAGATATGCCTCAGGGTCATTCTTTCCTTAGAAAGATGGAATTTTCATCTTTGTGTTGCATAAGTAATCATCCTTTCGATTCCTAACTCCTATTAACCTACCTCCATATCTCCTGTTACTATCAACAAAACCCCGATTGTACTCTTCTTTAGAACCAAACCCATCATATTCTTCTTCCCACACCCATACTCCTCTCATAAGAAGTATTTCTCTCCTATTTAATGGAGGAGCACTTCGAGACTGCTCTATGCTCTTTTCAACTTTCTCACGGAGTTCTTCCATCTCCTCTCTAGGCATTCGCTGCATCTTCGTTGTTAGAGCCTTCAAAATTAACTTTGTATCAACTCCTCCCTTCCCACTTTCAGATGCACCCTTCTGTGACATATTTTCTTACCTATAGGAAACAAAGTTAGAAGTAAAAATAATCCCCACAGATCTCTCCCTTGCGTGTTTCACTCTGCAGATGATTCACTCAACCCACTCGTGTTTTCTCACAAATAAGATGTTGTTCCTCTCTCTAAATTCCTCTTTTGGTTCTTTAAGAACTAATTCGAACAACTTGAGATCTAACCAAAGAATTCAACCAAACTTATCAAGAATACTCTTTTATAAATAATTAATAAACAAACCTTTCGTAAATCTAAACAATAAGATCTGTAACAATTCTTTCAAGAATTCCACTCACCTTTTTTTTTTTTTTTGCACAAATTTTTTTATGTAGATCTCTTTCTCTTTTTTTTTTTTATCACTACTATGGATTAACAAGATTGAATCAATGAAACAATCAAGAACCAACAGAAACTCACAAAATAGAAACTTCCAAACCCTAAAAGACACGATCTTTAATTAAGGAAAAGGCTAAGCAACCTTAAACAAACCTTAGGCTCTAATAGCAAACCGATAT
This sequence comes from Combretum micranthum, assembly GCA_024138025.1. Classification (NCBI taxonomy): domain Eukaryota; kingdom Viridiplantae; phylum Streptophyta; class Magnoliopsida; order Myrtales; family Combretaceae; genus Combretum; species Combretum micranthum. Next base: position 139,470 of record JAMXBD010001842.1, on the reverse strand, counting down.
GAACTACTCTAATCGATGACGAAACGCTAACCAATATGTTCGATTTCAATTATCAAGATCGTTTTTGTTTATATAGAAATTGCGACCTGTTGCTTATGAAGAAGCAAGAACCTTGGTATATGATGAAGACACCACAATCGAAGATGGGAATTCGATTGATAAGTTGAAAATTGAATGCCATGGATTATATATGATAAGTTCAGAAGTAGTTCACTAAAGAACCAAAGAGAAATTCTCTTAATTTTCATCAAAGGGTAATATGTTTTGAATATAAACTGTGGGAATACTTATAACTAATCAAAAGAAAACCCAAAGACAAAACAATAACTCAAAAGTTGTGCAAATGTACGTCGACAACCTACTATTATATGCTAGTGGCCTACAAATAAAATACGAAAACAGAAATTAAAGTCGAGAGCTTCAAGTTTGTATACCAGTAGGTACGCCAACGATGTTAATCCAGTGTAGGGTAAAAGCCGTACGATAACAACGTTTTTAATGCTAGCCGGTTTCAATGAAGGCCGGTGGTGTCAAGGCTGGCGATGTACTACGCCAACTTTAGTCCAGTTCACCCGAAACAATTTTTTGGTCCATTCCTGAGCTACTCTTGATTATGTTGCTTAGCTTGGGTTCATGTTGGATGGTGTGCAAATGTATCTCCTCCTCTTGAACCTCTTGAATCAACCCGTTGAATGCTTCCTTGAATCTTTTAATTCGAATCCTTAAAGTCAGTTCAAGTGGCATCTCAAGTGGATCTACTCTTGACCTTTTAGCCATGCCTCCATCACTTAACACTAAAGACGGACATAAGATTGTAAGACTAAGGGGGCGGAGTCAAATTAAGTTAATCTTAGAATTATTTATTTATATCCACTCACTATTATATCTTATATATTTATAAGAATTTTTTAATGATTTCATTGTGATGTTTTTTTAAATTTCATGAAAAAATTCATCCAAATAATAATCAAGAGTATTCAGTGTAATTTGTAAGAGGTTATAGAGATGTCACTTGAAAATTAATTGCAAAAAAAAAAGATCATAAAATATATTTAGATATGATAGCTATTAAAAAATCCATGTATATTTTAACAATATTAATTGTAGAAAAAGAATATTACTAAATCAAATTTTATATTTAGTATGCAATAAGGTTTGTTTGCAATATATATGGATAATATAATTATTATTTATGATATACTTAAATACAAAATAGTTATTTAAAAAATAATTTATTTAGTTAGATATAATTTTATGATAAAAAAATTTAATGCGACTAGTTATTGTAAATAAAAAAAAGGAGATAGAGAGAGAGAGAGAGAGAAGGAGAGCAAGGAAAGGAGTATCCATGTAATAAATGCATATTGAAAAAATAAAATGATAGGATTTGAACCCATGACTTCTTGGATATAAAATTCTATATTTAGCATTTAGGTCATACTTATTCAGGGAAAAGGAAAAAAATATTACTAATTTTAAAAAAATTACGGAAATGCCATTGGGAAGAAAATATTCCCGGTTTTAGGCAACCTAATCTCGTATCTTCTAGAGACGACTTCGATTTCTTGGACAAACCTCCTCTCTTGGAGAGACGAGGTCAAGCCTAATAAGACATCGTCTCCAAGAGACGAGGTTAGATATACCACCACACAAGTTCAATAAAAATCATAAATTACCTCCTGATTACTGATTACATATTAATTGTTATAACCTGTCAAAATCATACAAAATTAGCCATATAATCATTCATTAGCCATCATCCATCATGGCTAAACAACTTGTAGACGTCATAACCCAACCACAAAAGTATTCCCAAACTTAATCCATAAAAAAACTCGTGTCAAATCCAATTCATTCTATCATAGCAGAATTGTAAAATTATTCACAACCAAAAAAAAAAAAAAAACTCATAATATGGAAGACTGGAAGGAATGATGTGTTAAGTACATGAATGTTATGTTAACTACAAATACCAATGAGAGAATAAAAAAAATCTATATCAATAATCATAAAAGATAAAAACCTATACAATAGCTACGGCTTGTGCCCTGCCTCCCTCGTCCTCTCCTAACAAAAGTCTGGGGAAATGGTGTACATTGGTGCACAACCTCACGAGGAAGCTCCATGGTAGGATCCACCTGAGTGAGTGTGGCATCCCTATCTCCACCAACAGCACCATATGGATGAAATGAGACTGGGTTTGGCTCCACCTGGGTGAGTCCCTCTCCCATATCATGTGATGGTGATGGTCACCTCTTTTGTGGAGTGAGGGGGTATAGAATTTGGTGTATGCTATATCTGCCATAGGGGTCTCATGTAGATGAGCATCTGATGAAGATGATGGACCCGTCTCCGAATGAAGAAAATGTGGAAGGCCTGGCTCATCCGATACGTGCTCATGTGAAGACGAAGGCTCGTCTCTGATATATACACCTCTGGCTCGCCCTTGCTCCTAAACCCATCCCTATCCTTGTCCATGCCTCCTTCTAGCTGGACGTCGTATCTGTACAAGTCGAGGTTGTGGGTCTTCAGATCCTAATACCGATCTTGGTGCTAGCGCTGGACTAGCTGCTGGTTGTGGATCATTCAAATTAAGTCCCATAAACTCATCCACTACAAGAATGACATCTCTTGCAGTGAATGGAGTGTCCTCTAATGGCATGTCCAGGACTCCATAGATTGTTGGTCCCGAAAATAATCAAGAAGGGGGGGTTGAATTGATTATTTCAGAAAATTAAAATTTTTGCCTTTTAAAAACAATCCCCTTTAATTTTAAGTTAAGAGAACAATATGAACAATTAAACAGCAATAAAATAAACTGTGGAAATATAAATAGAGAAGGGATAAGAAGATCATGCAGATATTTATAGTGGTTCCGCCTTGTGCGTCAGTCCACTCTTCCAGCTTCGAGCTGGGGACCCCGATATCCTTCGGGTTTGTTCCACTATATCCAATAAAATCAATTACAAGCTTGTACAAATCTCTCTGCTCGATTCTCACGCTATACACTAGCTTCAATCGATCTACAGAGTCTAAACTAGTAATTGAACTAACTCACTTGAAGCCAACAGCAAGTTGCTTCATTTGTAAAAGAATAAAATGTAAAGATTGCAATAAAGTAAAATTTGCTACAATTCTGCGCGTGGGAAAAGAATAAAGGAAGTGTGCTTTTTCAACTCTAATTTTTCTCGGTCAATGAATGAAGTCAAGCAGCTTTTGGTTTTTTTTCTTTTTTGTTTTTCTTGAACAGTGAAAAGTTCTGTATATCTTTCTTCTTTTATCTCTGTTCACATATATTTCTGTCCTTCTAACGATCAGAATTTTTTGTGCTTGAGATAAGATTGATATCCCAAATATCTCGGGTAGAAATCTGTATCCTCTTATCTTTAATTTAATTTTCAAACGCTGCTGATAGCTTCGGGAGAAAATCTCGTTCTTCTTGTTTACTTCTGTTCCAGATTTGAATTTGAATCCTTGATACGCTGAAGTAAGATAAGATCTGCTTGAATTTCGTGATTTAAGATAATCCATTTATTTTCTGTTTAAGAGCTTCTGATAACGTTGATCTTGTTGAAGATAGATCTGGAAAATTGTTGCTGATATCACGGTATTCAACATGATCTTCGTGTGTCATCTTCTTGAAGATAACGTGGTTCTTGTTTTGATTTTCTTAATAATATCCAATTCGAATTTGTTTTTATTTTGAGAAAAATCAGAAAACATAACTTCTCTGTCTTGAAATCAATCCATAGATAATAAATCGTAACTTCTGTTTTTATATCCAGAAAACCTTTTCGATGAAAATAATCAATCCGAAAATTGTTTAAATCCCCTAGGATATAATCCAACTTTAGTGAAACGAATAAGTATATTACCCAAATATACTTATTATCTCGGAGTTAGGTCTTCAATAATTGAAATCATTTACCAGAAATATTTTGGTTTTTGTTTTGATAGAACACGTAAACCCATAATTGTTGTTTTGAGTTTCTCCCAAAGGTTCTGTGAAAGATTCCGTGCTGCTGGAAATGTGTTATACTTTAATTATCCTTCTGGAAAACATTATGTGTTCCTTTTTCCTTTCGAAACAACATCCGAAACCATCATATCTTGTAACAACTCTTGTCTAACTTATCTAAAAACTTGTTCAGATCCAAGATTTAATATCATTCAACCTTATATATTTGTTCAACAAATTCACCAATATTCTGTATAAAGTTCTGAATATAATTATGCACACTAATAGAGTAGTTGGTTCTTTGAACATTTTGTTATCATCAAAACTTTAGATATATAGAGAATCAACATAGACGAAATCTGCCCGCAAGCAAGGGGAAACGAGTAGATCAGTTAACAACAAGCATAGTTTAAATCCATATATAGTTTATGTAGTTAGTGAACTTACCATATACCGAATGATGGCCCTTGTACGACTGATTCAATGCGTGGTGATCTCGCATAGTACCAGTCAAAATAATCTACAAATATGCCAATGGGAATATCCAGTACCTGGACAATGCAATATCGCCTACCATCCCACCCAATTATCTACCTACGTACTCTAACGCCTAGTTTCACTTGGAACGCCCTCGTAAGTCTATCTCATGTAGGCTCTCTATCAACTAGATGGTCGGGAATTTCTTGGAAACCACCAAATTGTCTGAGTACCTTATCTGGGTATAGTGCTCGACAACATGAAAGCAAACCAAAGGGATCGAGCACACTAATATCACTCCCCGCCGGACAGTTAAAAGGGAAGAATTTATAATAATGGCATGGGGGCCCAAACAACTTGTGCAAAGAAGTAAAAGTATAGTATTGATAAGTAAGCAAATACAATATAACTATATACATGTGACCACATTATATATACGAACAAATACCTGGCTAGGGAGCTATCCATCGAAACACCCCTTATACTCGAATATCAAATGTGTGGGAGATCGAGTGACATCGAAAGTAATACCCCAATAACTGATCAATGGGCGAGCTGCAGTAACTGAAGTGATCTGTCGTCTCAATGGAGCGATGTGTGGGAAGTGCTCCCATGCCCAGATCTAGAGGACTACTAGGATTCCTACAATGTCGCCCGTCTCTACATGAGAAGCCATGCATAACTGTCTGTATAGCCATACCAAGCAAGCTGCTCCCCATGCGAACTGCCTTGCTCTCTCCAAGTCATCGAGCAGCTAGACATACATAACGTGAACCATATTTGACGATTTGTCTGTAACAATGAAGCCCCCCAATAGCAGTAAAATTTATGCTCTAGCATATCACCAGATAGTGATGTCATCTACATGATCTAGTAGCTCTCTAAAGTATGTATCCAACCATGACATATTCAACCGGCTACAATCCATGTCCACACTGACCTGTGGTCTAACTCCTAGTAACTGGATAACTTCGGCTAATCAATTCAAGATGTGCTAGTAACTGCATGGCCATTGACGGGCAGCATATGTTGTAAGCAGCATATCCGAACTCATTGCTTCACTAGCCACCCGTTTTTGCCTATTGAATATGGAGTTGCAATTGTAGAAGTTTTTCTTTACTAATGCTACCACAGGTAAACATCGAGCATCTTTTAGAATGAAATTGTAACTTTCAACCATGTTTGTTGTACCGATTCCGAATCTTACACCTTCATCATAAGATAAAGTCCACCTACATAGATGCAACTCACGAAAATATCTCGATGCCCATGGACTATTTTACTTTGCTGCATTGAAGTAACCATGAAACTTTCTCATCTACGTTTGTTATATTGCTCTCTTAGCTAATTCCTTACGCTCCTTGCTTTTGGCCTTCGACTTGAAGTTGCTAGCAACATGTCTGATACACCACCGCTATGGCCACCTTTTAGCCACACACAATGCTCACCTTTAACCGCACTCTTAATGTCGACATGCCGATAAGACATTAAGCAAATATTTGAACGATCCTTGATAATATATATCCAGCAATTTTGTAAGGAACCAACTCCATGAGTCCTCTTTCTCCTCATCGACAAGACAATACGCTAATGGAACTATATGATTGCCCCATCTACTGCTACTGTGATGAGTAGTTTCTGTTTGTACTTGCTATACAAAAAGGTCCCATCAACTGTTACTACAGGTCTACAAACAATTAACAGATACAACTTATTTCATCAATATCAATCATTTGTAAATAAATATAAACATATATCTAAAACATACCTGCAGTATTAGAATGCTTAAATGCAATGGGCAAATGCCCAAAATAGTTTGTTAAGGAATACATGTCCTGTTGTGTCTGAATCCACAGTTCTCCACTCAACCTTTTTCCAGGATTTACCTTAATTATCGCATTAAGTATATGCGGAAGCTCAACATATGATTGTTGTCATGTCCCAAGGGGTACCATAAACGTAACAATTCGCCACACCCAATATTAAAACTTAAGTATGACAATCTTAGCCATTTCCAGAAGGGTTTATATTAAGTGTAAGGCGTGCTCTCACAAATTTAGAGGACCATACATGGAATTATGAAGCTTAAGAAGATATAACAACATATTAAGAAAAGAAGATTCATAATATTCCATTTACTTATAACAGTGATCTTTACAAATTTAGGGACATTTTCCTAATTCACTAATCTATTACAAGGATATTTGTACATCATTTCTAATACTAAACTTCATCTAAAATTTCCTTATCTAAAAAGAAAATTACCTGACTGCAAGGTCCTCGTGGCCTCAGCCACAGATAAGGGAACTGCAAAAGATATCTATGGGGGTATAAGTTGACAGGCTTAGTGAGAATTATTTCCAGAAATACTTCTTGTAACAAAATTTCAAACGAGTTATTTAACTAGACAAATGGAATGCAATATACACGTGGGCAAACAAGGCATATAGTTTTCCGGGAACTATATGTTGAATGGATTTGCGCCTTCCATTCGGGGTTTGATGATACATACCTCAAACAAGTAGTTTTAGTAAAAGTTTTATGCTTTCGACCAATATGCCAAGCATATAAAGTCACTTGAATTGAGCCTTGCTTTCGGATCTTCCGCCAAGCGTTTCCTTAACGCCGCCAAGCAATCGCTTTGGACATTCCACCAAGTGTTGCTTTCGACATGAGCTTACTATCCTTCTCACCCAAGGATAATAACCCAAATGTAATGTGACTCGCTTCATGGTATGCATGAATCCATTTATTTATGATATCATAACATTATTATTGTCTAATTTAAGGCGATTAAAGAATCTCATATAAAGCAAGTGCTATACTAAAACAAATATTTAAATCAATTCCGGCCTCGCTATTCTTAAGATTCTTTCAAGAATTATTTTACATACATATCCATTTGTCTTTTCCTAACTCTAATGCAACTAAATTACAAGCACAGCAAGTATAGTATTTAAAGGAAATAAACTCACGATGCCATGTCGACTATTCTTCTATGCGGATGAGTCGTTCATATACTCCACTCAATCGAAATAATCTTCGGATGTAGTATCCTTCCTTGGAGTCACCTAGCCAAAGAAAATACCCAAAATGAGTATTCTTGATGATTTCTTGAATTTTGACAAGACAATGTCAAAAGAACGTTAAAGTTCGTATAAAGGAAAGTTCCAATTTAAAAGAGTCATAATTTGGTCATTTAACTCAGAATCGCGCATAAAATACCGATTTCTACCTACTCGAAAAGATCTATTCATTTCTAAAACTATTTTTATCAAACTAAACCATTTAGTCCTCAAAACATGTGGTGATAAAATTCACCACGAATTTTCCAACTCAAAAACAACTTTGGACCAATCATCCGAAAACTTATTTGATAAATACTTATGTTATTTATATAGTCGAAAAATCCTTTTTTATAGCTACATAGCTTATATTTATTCATGCTCAAGCGTTTATTGTCCAATCATGTTTCTTGAGTAAAGAAATATTAATTAGAAGTTTTAGAAAACTATAGTTTACAAGAAATTCATTTTGTGATTGGTTTTGAAATGAATACTTTAATTCTTTTGGTGTTTAAAGAATTACTTTATTTTGACTTATTACTTTTCTAGATGACTTTTTGAAAAATAATTTTTCTTCTTTCTAAATTGTTGTGTTGGTCCTATGTATGTTCTACACAATCCTTCTTTGATTATTTATTTGAAAAGATCTAAACTTGAAAATCCTCACTTCTTGCTTCCTGTAGTTTTTGCTATGTTATGTTTTTGTAGAAATCATTTGTATCAAAAATCATTTTCTTTTGAAAAATAAAGTGGGATAATGAATGATTTAAAAAGCTTTTCATAACAAAAGTAGTTTCTAAAATCTGTAATGGGTTCTTTTGTAATTTTGAAAAGAATGTCTTTATTTTTGTTAACTCATAAATTTTATACTCCACATAAACTTATCTCTAAGTGGTACAATCTCCTATTGTCAATTATTTTTAGAACTTGAAATTTTGGACAATAATCTAAATAAACATGATTTATGAAAAATAATAGCAAATAAAAATAACATAAAGTCAAGTATTAGGAGTCTTAGCTTTTTCAAGGCTCCCGGGACTAAGAGACTAGTCCCAAAATAAAAATAAAATGAAAGAAAGAAAAATTTGTTTTGACTTAATGAGGACAAGTCTAAGACTAGAGACTAGTCTTAAAATAACAAGGAATAATAAATAAATTGTAATGGATAAATAAATAAATTGTATTGCATAAAATAAATAAATTGCAACTGAGCTTATATACTCTAAAGAATATGTATAATAAATAGAAATAATACTTAGATATAATAACAATAATATGAACAACAAAAAAATAACATAAACATAAATAGATTTTTCATGAACAAGAACAATACATGAACATAATGTAGCTTCCATAACATTTAGTCTTTAGAAACTCACACTATGGTCATGTAAAGTTACATGACATGAGAAGAAGAAAACAATAGGAAAAGTTTACCTAAAGATGACTTTGGTAGTATTATGTGGTTTTGGTTTTTGTTATAGGTAGAAGTTTTTTGGATTTATTTTGAGAGATTTTTGAGAGGAGAATTTGAGAGAGTTTTTGTAGGAAATTGTGGGTATTAATTGTGTGAAAGAAGTGAAAGAAAAGGGGGGTATTTATAGAAAAATGTGAGTGATTTTTGAGTGATTTAAATAAAAGAAAATTAAAACAATTTGTCGATGATGCATGGGGGGGTGGCGCCGGCCATAAGTGAAGGGAGAGAGAGTGTACTTTATATTTTTGTATTTTGTGGATTAAATGAAGTAATAAGTAAGGTAGATGTGAAATAAAGTTATGAGAAAAAATTATAGGTTATGGTGTTTGTAAAAGTAGGTGTAAGAAAAAGTAGAGATGAAAGAATAGTGTAGAATAGTAATGAATAGTATAATGTAAAGTAGATATGACTAATAAAGTACCGGTAGTAAGAAAATACGCGTATAATTGCGATATCTGTTATTTTACTTACTGAAAAATTAAAAAACTAATATTTTTGAAAACCTTATATTTTTATGAGTCTAACGGTATATTCGGAATATTTTTACTATTCCGGGCTTCGGGACACATTTTTCAAGAACTGTGTCTGATCAGGTCCGAAACGAGTTGCGGTTTTACTAATCGGATCTTTTTACGTTTCCTTGGGTAATTACACACTATTCTATATTCTAAACTCCTACTTACTCTTACTGAGTTGCTTACTCGGGATTGCCGGACTTAAGCTATTACGTCTAACTAGGGTTTTGTTGACCTTTAGAGTTCCGGTTGACTTCCGGTTGACTTCCGGTTTAAGGTTTTAGGCTAAACCGATTCCAAAAATTTGGGGGTTTACAATTGTTCCCAACTTTCCATACACTTGCTCAATAGCTTTTCATTTCGCCTCACGAATCCTCTTCATATGAACATTATACCCAAACTCTTTCAAGATGGTCAATTGCAGGTCCTTCGCTCTTCACATCTAGAGAATTGCGAATCTCCAATATAATGTACTTAGAAATACTAGTTGAGTCCAATTGAGAGTGGTTCTGTCCAGTGATTTCATCCAAGCAGGTGTGAGGTCCTTCATACTTGGAGATGTGAAACCACACCCACCATGCTTCTTGTAACGGCCTCTAAGTCTCCACTTGCAACCACTATTATGAACATTAGTACATTTAACTACCCATGACTTCGGGTGCGAGTCTACCACCTTGAAGTTGTAGTGATTCGATATATGCCACATTTTAACTGCCTGTATGAGATGATCTTTAATCTCGAACCACGTCCTAACCTTGAATTCATCGTTGAAACTCCAATTGCTAGAACTCATTTCTTGCTCAGCATCAAATGCAGCATTACCACTACCAACATCAGTAATGAGAAAAAGGTACCAGCATTGAGCTTCCAATTGCATCAACGTATGTGGGAGCCACAAAACGGTGCCAATCATTTCTATTACGCCGTGCGCCGGTTACATCATCTACTTGGGGAAAAGTTACCTAGTTATCATTTCCATCATCATCATCGCAATCATTACTAGATTCACTTGCCTAGGAGTCTTGCATTACATCAATATCCCGACCACATGCTTAATCCGTTGCAATATTTCCGAAGTTACCCATCTACTCCTGTGTGCTACCTATTGTCTATATTGGAGTTGAGCTTGAGTCTACCAAACCTTGGCTGTTAACATTTCCATCAATACCCATTTCCCCTGCACGTACCTGAGGTAGATAATTCTTAAACATCTGCACATATACATGCAATGATCCCTCGGTGTACACAAACATCTCATGTGCAGCCTCATCATCAGTCACGGGAATAACATCATAGCGCAGCGGCCTATCTCCAATAACTACCCTATGATACAGCTTAACCCGATGTGTAGACCTATTTAACTTAAGTCTATTACAAATTATACCAATTATTTCCTCATATGTTGAATTCCTACTAACACTGACCATCGCAACTGGCCGCTTATCATAACCAAAACTATCATTCTCCTCCCATAATGTTGCCATAAGTATACTGTACAAACTTTGCCTTATCCATTTCCTCTCCTCACCTACCCTGTTATCTCATAAAACATAAGGTGAATACATGAATTCGCACCATCACTTATCTATTGCACTCATCTAATATTTAAGAATATCTACTAATGCTACTATATTCACCCCAGTCTTCTAATGGTATATTATCAATGTGTATGATGTATACACTATATGATTTTTTTCATTATTTGATTCCTAATTTCAAGAACTAGATACTATGATCACAATTACATCATCATTTCATCAATTATATAGGGAAAACTACAACACCATAAAAGAAAAAGCAAAAAAATAGAAAAATATTTTTAAAAAATTTTGGGTCCTTCGGTACGAAACAAATGAAGAACATTATACGAAAAAAAAAACAAAGCTACACGCTAAGCTTGTTTCCTAAACCCGTACCATAATGCAGCAATATTAACAGTAAATGTAGGATTCCAACGTCAAATACAACATCACAAATATAAAAAATTCACGCAAAAATTAAAAATCAAATTACCTATTGCTTTTGGCATGAGTTCAGGATTTTTTGCACAAAATTATTCACTTTCACACAATCTTATCACTTCCCCAATACCTAACAATCGATCTAACTCCAAAGGATGCCACGATTTTATGTCAAAATCGTAATGGGGAATTTGGGGGCTAGGGTTTCGTAATGGGTTTTTCGTATTTAGGAGTTTTTTTGTGCGCCAAAATGAGGAAGATGAAGCCATGTTGTGATCTAATCCCTGCCAACATCGTCTCTTGAAGAGACCGAGTTGTATACTAAGGACTTTGTCTCTTCGATAGATGGGTGACCTCGTCTCTTGAAGTGGCAAGGTTTATCCAAGAAATTAACCTCATCTCTTCTAAAGATGGGTCATGCACTAAATGATCTCTAGAGATGAGGTCAGGTCATCTAAAACTAAGAATATTTTCTTTTTAGTGGTATTTTTGTAATTTTTTTAAATTAGTAATATTTTTTTTCTTTTTCCTACTTAATCATATATCATATTTGCTCTTTATAATATATATAATATATAATTTTTAATAAAATTTAAAAAATTAATCTTTCCCTGATGGGACCAAGGCCCTTAAACCCGTCCTGCTTAATACCCACTCGAATCTACCAGTTGAGTAGGTCTCGATGGACACTTGTATGATATGTTACCTGCTGAGCCCTTCCTGCGTTGTTTTTTTGGCGGGTTTTGTACGAAAATACTTGTATTTTTTAAAATAAATCCCAAAATACCCAATTTTAAAAAGATATTCCGAAAATAACCTACCGAAAACGCATTTAAGGTATGCGTTCCAAGTTTGAGTTAGATTAGGGTGGAAGTGCGTTCGAAGTTTAAGTCAGATTGTGGAAGGATATTTGAACGCATACGTCGTATGCGTTGCAGTCATGGAACGCATTCCCCACTCGCGTTGGATGGCTTTCGAACGCATGCGCTGCATGTGGCTTAGGGTTCACTAACCCAATGTATAAATCCGCTTGGTGGGGTCGGTGTATGCAATCAAACACCTTAGTAGCAAGTTATGGTGCATCATTCCCCTATGAACTTTGAATAGTATAAGTGACAGTGAAGAGGAAGATAATCCCGAACGGATCAATGATGTCGATGTTGTGACCATGAGCACATCACAACAACCATCCAGTGCAAGATAAAATTCTCTAAGTAATGATCCCTCTGAGAGTGGTGTAAGGGATAAGGTACCGTTTTTCAATATCGGCAGCGGTGATGGGTATATAACTTTTGAGGAAAGCTTGAGTATAATGAGCAAGAACATTTCAAATGCAGATGATCTCGACAAAGGTATCATGTTCACCAAAAAAAGCAGATCTTATCAACCATGTGAAAAAATTTCATGTGAAGCAACACTGTAACTTTAGGGTGAATGATTCAACCAAAACTGTATGGTTAACATATTGCATGAAATGAGATGAGGGGTGTAAATGGAGATTGCGTGCTTGTAAGAAGAAGCTTGAGGGTCTCTTCGTCATCACCAGATTAGAAGGATCTCACATATAGCTTAACCCTATGGTCGGGCAAGACCATTCTCGGATAGATTGTAATGTTCTTGCAAGAGAGTTCTTGACAATGGTTAGGGATGACGTAGATGTAAAAATAAGAGCGTTGCAGGGACCTGCAGAGGCCCTGTTTAGCTACAAAATATCACGACGAAGAGTATGGGAAGGGAAGAGGAGAGAAATTGCCATGGTATATGGAGACTGGAAAAATGCATACAATGAGCTTCCAAAATTGTTATATGCAATGAAAGCCACTAATCCTGGGACACAGGTTGAATGGGGTTAGACAAGATCTGTAAAGCCTGGAAAAGCAATCTTGAAGTGGTTATTCTGGACCTTTGGCACTTCGGTGGAAGCATTCCAGTATTGTCGACCTATTATATGTGTGGATGGAACATTTCTTTACGAGAAGTACAAACACGTCCTGTTAGTTGCATGTGGGGCAAATGGCGACAATAGGATTGTACCCTTGGCTTTTTGTTTAGCCCAGACAGAATCAATGGAGTCATGGAGCTGGTTTCTAGTACGGTTGAAGCGACATGTAATTGGTCACCGTGGTGAGGAGACAATATGCTTGATATCAGATAGGGGCACAAGAATTATGTCTGCATGCAAAGAGCAATCGAATGGGTGGTTACCTCCATTTGCGGGTCATAGGTTCTATGTTTGACATGTTGCCAGTAATTTCAACAAAGTCTATAAGAATGCGAGGATGTGGAATTTGGTTACATATGCTGCCTCTCAAGCACAACCAAGGAAGTTTGAGAAATTCATGGACTTGGTTAAGGACATTAATGAAGAAGCAATCGAGTGGTTTAACAAGACTGAGTCAGATGGATTATTGTCGTTGCCTAAGGAGCAATGGACGTTGGCATATGATGGCAACTACCGTTTCGGGTACATGACTACGAACATGGTGGAGGCTTACAATTTTGTCATCCAAGGTGCAAGGGGTCTTCCTATGACATCTCTCGTTAAGAAATTTTTTTACAATTGCGTAATGCTTTGGGAGAAATGAACGGCAGAAGCCACTGATGTAATACAAGCCAATCAAGTGTTCACGACATATGCTCGTGAAAAATTGGACGTATGGGCCCAACGTTCCACGAACCATCAGGTGACTAGTTTCCATATGAATACTAGTTTGTTTGAAGTACGAACAGGGCCACGTCGGGTAGGTGGTGGCTTGAAGGGGGAAGGTCGAACAAGGAAGGTCAACCTGGGGAAGCACACTTATACATGCAACAAATGGCAAATCTACAGGATACCATGTTCACACGCTATAGCTGCTGCAGCACACATGAGATTGGACACGACAACCTTAGTGGGGCCATGGTATAGGTGGACGAATCAGATTTGGTGTTATGGAGCTCACTTCCATCCTATTGGGGATGAGTTAGAGTGGCCTTCACCAGCCAACTTCCCTTGCCTAGTTTTAGACCGTACTATGACTTGTGCAAAAGGTAAACCACGCACTCGTCGATTTCGGATGGAGATGGACATTAGAAGGCGTGCTGATACTATTACCTGTAGTGTTTGTCACAACCAAGGTCCCAATAGAAAACGATGCCCTAATTCCTACCAACAGGGTTAAGATCTTGAACTAATGTTGCATTTGTTACTTATTGCAATTTGTGATGCATTGTTGTTGTGATTTTCTAACATTCATTACCTCTTGTTTGTAGGGTAGATGGAGCCAGGTCCAGTAGATCCGTCGGTGCGGACAAAATAGGCGACGCATCGTTCAGAGGATGTGTGGATTGCTGAGATAGAATGTTGATGATCATTTGAACTAATCTATTTTTGTGTAAATCCAGTAACAGTTACATTGATGGCTTTTGCAGGCAAATGTTGATCCAATAATTCCCTTTCAGACATTGACTGTCAGGTGTCGAGAGATGACCCTTACACGTCCTGATCCTCGAGTAGTACCATATCTACACCAGGCTGGATTCTATGGAGCTAGTTGTCTGCCATTTATCCAGCTTGACTGGCACTTCCTTACAGCAGTTGTTGAGCGTTGGAGATCGGAGACACATACATTCCACATGCCGATAGGAGAGATGACAATAACTTTACAGGATGTGGAGGTCCAATTAAGCTTACGTGTGGATGGATTATCACTGATAGGCAACAGCAATGTAAATATTCCAACGCTATGTCAAAACCTTTTAGGAGTTATACCAGGGAACACAAACTTAAGGGGAGGGCGAATTAACCTTAATTGGATCTCCCATCAGTTTAATGAAATACCTGAAAATGCAGATGAGGAAGAAATTATTAGGCACACTCGTGCATATATACTGCAGTTGATTGGGGGTTTCCTTTTTGCTAACAAATCAGGAAACCTTGTCCACTCCATGTTCCTTGGTGTGTTAGGAGATATGAATGATGCAGGGCAATATGCGTGGGGGGCTGCGTGTTTGGCATGGTTTTACAAGCAACTATGTCGTGCATCTACATCGGGTGCCCAGGAGTTAGTAGGTGCGACCATACTTTTGCAAGTGTAGGGATGGGATAGATTCCCCCAGCGTGCTCCTCATAGTAGATATTGTGACGCCCCGAGGGTAATCTAATAATAATAATCAAGAACCACTCGATTATCATTATTAGATTACCTTCTAGGAATGACATGATTTTCAAAAACAGGATCTTTTAGTTGCTTGGATGGAATAAACAAACACATATAAGATGTAAATTAGTAAACAACTATTACAAACTACTATATTACAGATCTTATGCTTCCGAATTCCCTACAATCTTAACTGATGGTTCTAATGCACATTACCTGCACCATAAGGCTATTACAGATATAGATATTCTAATTCTATACTAGACTTTAAACTTCTGGCTTCTATTCTCTTACCGGGACCATGCTCCTGCTAGTAACGAGCCACGGTCGCAGAGTGAACCTGAAAGGACTGTGGGAGTGTGAGCTAAAACACGAGCTCAGTGAATAACCAGAACTTATTACACAAAGCATACAAGTGATTTAACAATCATATGAATGCAGCAATCACACAAATGAACATTACAAGCTTGGATAACCCGGAATCCAAACAGGATGAAGATTTACGCCCTCCCATCGGGGTTGAAGGATCCAATCTATGGCCCACCTACCCAGGAGAGACTTAAGCTTTCAGGAAATAACAATCTCCATTTAGTTATCTCTTTATACTTATCATGTTTCATGATTCATTTCCTGTTTAGCTTTAGAAACTCCACTAAGTGTTAGTTATTCTCACATAATACCATAAGCGGCGTCCTTCGTTTACCATGTAGTTCTTATGGTATTAACAGAACAAAAGTAATCTTGCAATTAACTACTAGCCCTCTGGCCTAGATAATTAAAGCCTTACCAAAGATCCGAGAACTAACACGTAGTAGGCTACCACTTACTCAATGCTTTTTATGCATAGTATGTAATGCATGGTTTGTTACATTATGGCACTAGTAGTTTTTAGTCAATTTAGGGGTGATCAAGCAATACAGACACTCAACTAGATACTACATACACTATCAAGATACACGCAATTTTGTTATCACTTGTTTTAGAGTAACATGGCAATCAATGGAATATAACACACACTTTCACAAACAGATCACCAATTTTATTATCTTTTTATTTAAGGTTCACTACTAGTACAAGCACAATCAATGTAATAAGACTGAGTCACTCACCTGCCCATCCTATTTAATCGTAGTAGTCTTCAGGCAGGTCCTCTCCAATACCCGAGTCACCTATCGAAATAAATCATATTATTAAAATTCCAACTATACAAATTAGTTATTTAAGTGTCCTATGGATCGGTTGGGTCTCTGTTTTATTCTTAGCTAATTCTTTCGAAGTAATTCTAAGTTCTAGATTCTTATATTCTTTATTATCTTTTAAATTTAAATAAATAAATAAGTAAATGATTTTGAATTTAATATTATATTATAATATTACTATTACTATTTCAGAAAATAATTAAATGCAGGAAAACAATTAGTAAACGTTCTAAAATTATTTAAATAATTAATTAGTATATAATTATGTATACTTAAATTCGTTTTTCTTCTCTTCTGGCCGAGGCGTGCACGGGGTTGCGTACGCCCGTACAAAGTTGCTTGGCAGAGGGCTGCACGGGCATGAATACGCCCGTACAAACTGTGAGCAGAGGCTACACGGGGTTAAGTACGCCCGTGCAAAGCTCTGGTTGAGAGGTATATGGGTTAGTACGCCCGTACAAAACGCTGTTAAGGGTTGTACGCCCGTACAACGTTCTGGATGAGGGGTTGTACGCCCGTACAACAGCCTGGGCTCATCGGGAAACACTGTTCATCGTCTTCTCCGATGAGTCATGGCCATTTCCGACGAATCCCGACGTCAAAACATCGTGATTTTAGTTCCAAAAGACTCCTAATGACCTAATAAACCTATATATCCAAGAATCATAACCTAAAAACAACATTATTCATGATCTCAAATCATAAGCTGGCTAGGGTTTAGAAAAATACCTTCGTTGTAGCTTCTCGAGGAATCCGAAGCTCCTAATTGTTTTGGTTAGCTTCCTAAGATGTTAAAGTCAGTATACATCCTTAAATTGAAAGAATACTCGTGGAACAAGATTGACTCACCTTAAGCTTGTTCTTGAGCGTTTTCCCAGATTTTGTTCGAATTTTCGAACTCGATGATTATGGGCGTTTAAAAATCTGTTCCTAAGTTGGTTCTACTCCTAATGATATGTAGGTGGGTTCTGGAAAATTTGGAGGAGTTTGGATTTCATTTACTTGGCCGTCCGTTCATTTGCTTACTTATGTATATATAAGGAACGTGAATTTCAGCCGCATTTCTCCGTGATATCTGATGCAAATTGCTTTGCTTGTTGCTCATTCTCCCTTGTTTGCTTATCATAAATGCAATGGCGATCTGTCATGTTTCTACTGGCTTTGGGGAGAATTTGGATTGACCTTTGGCAAATTATTTAGAGAAAAACCGGCTCACATCCTCAAGATAATCCAGCCCTTCATCAACGCAAAATCGTCTCCAGCAAGTTGCCATACATGTATATATATTATATATAGTTAGATGTTATTTAGTTAAGTTTTCGGGTAGTTTAATACACTATTAGGGTATATTTTAGCTTATATATGTACTATAATATACAAAGATTTTTAATGAATCCAATGAAGTGTTTAGTTTAACAAAAAGTACAAATTTAAACTTTAATAAAACGTATCTAATTGTCTAAGAAAAATTCATCCCACGCGATTTGAATTTGAAAAGCTTTCGGGTCAATTTTCGTTTCAGGCTCCAAGGGCTTTAGAAACCCTAATTTGGTTATTGGTATGATTCGATTCTATATTTGAAGTCTAGATCTCAAGTTATACATCAATTTATGTTTTTATTGGGTATTTATAATCCTAACCGTTTATCCTGAAATCACAATTTCCTAACTAAAACCCTATTGAGTCATTTATGTAATATTACTACTAATATATAGGCTATACTAGTTATATATATTAGATTTGGATACTCACTATGAAATCTTATCAAAGTAGTTTATTACTGACTAAAACTCTCAATTTTAGGGTTCCAATCTAAATATAGGTTCATTACTAAACCTTGTTTTAATTCCCGGTCTCTATCGAATACTAAGGTAATCACTTAATATTCATATTTAGGTTTTCCTATATTCTATCTGTTTGACAAAGATTCGGGTTTAGGATTGGAAGTTTCCTTTGATCAAACCTGAATTATTAACTCGGAATACTAAATCTTGTTTTTGGAACATTGGGTCAAAGAAGTCCTTTTATAAAGTCTATGAGTTCCAAACCGATCAAATTTAGAGTATCTATCTAAACTAGGGTTTCTAATTAACTCTTAAGGTTACTAGTCGACTTCATAATTTCTAATTTAGGGTCATATCTTATGATGGAAGTATTCGGGGTTTACATTTTCTCCCCCCCTTAAAATAAGCTTTGTCCTCAAAGCTTGAGAGCGTACCTGGATTTTCGAACAGCTGTGGATAATTCTTCTTGATTTCCTCTTCCAACTCCCAAGTTACTTCTTCAGTCCAAGGATCCCATAGCACTTTGACGTAGTGGATTTCTTTATTTCTGAGAACTTGGACCTTCTTGTCTAGGATTCGGATAGGGTGCTTTTCATAAGTCAAGTTCTCTTTCAGATCAATTGGTTCCAGCTCAACAATCTTATCTGGATTTGGTACATACTTCCTTAGTACCGACACATGAAAAACATTATGTATACCAGATAGTTTGGGTGGCAATGCAAGACGATACGCTAGATTTCCCACTCGTTCCAGTATTTCAAATGGTCCTACATATCTAGGACTTAGCTTTCCTTTTACTTGTCTATGGCGAAGACTTTTTATTGGACTTACTTTCAGGTAAACATGTTCTCCTTCTTTAAATTCTAGTTCCCGTCTCTTCAAATCTGCCCAGCTTTTCTGTCTATCCTGGGCTTCTTTCATCCTTCTTTTTATCACTGAAACCTTGTTGATTGTTTCTTGAATCAGTTCGGGTCCAACTAGTACTCTTTCCAGATTATCCCAGAATAATGGAGATCGACACTTTCTACCATATAAAGCTTCATAAGGTGGCATCCCTATACTTGAATGGTAGCTATTATTGTATGCAAATTCCACTAGTGGCAAATGTTGATCCCAATTTCCTTTAAATTCCAAGATACATGATCTCAACATATCTTCCATTGTCTGAATTGTTCTTTCTGTTTGTCCATCGGTCTGGGGATGATAGGCCGTACTAAACCTCAACTGAGTTCCCAATGCTTTTTGTAATCCTTGCCAGAATCTTGAAACAAACCGCGGATCTCGATCTGACACTATATTAGCTGGTATCCCATGTAATCTCACAATTTCCTTTAAATATAACCGGGCCAACTTTTCCAAAGGATAGGTCATATTGATTGGCAAGAAATGGGCTGATTTAGTGAGTCTATCCACAATAACCCAAATAGCATCATAACCTGCACTTGTCTTAGGTAACGAACACAAAATCCATAGATATTTGATCCCATTTCCATTCTGGAATAGACAATGGTTTCAACAATCCTCCTGGTTTTTGATGTTCCGCTTTTACCCTCTGACATATCTCACATCTGGCCACGAATTGAGCAATATCATTTTTCATCCCGTTCCACCAATATGCACTTCTCAGCTCTTGGTAGGTCTTAGTTTCACCTGGGTGTACGGTATATCCAGAATAGTGTGCTTCATTCATTATTTCTTTCCTCAAACTTTCATCGTGGTACACACAATCTTTTATTCATCTTAATACTCCATTTTCATCTATTTGAAAATCCTTGTATTTCCCTTGGGATGTTCTTTTGATGATTGTCTGCAATTCTTCATCCTTTCCTTGAGCCTCTTTTATTCGTTGTAGTAAAGTGGGTTCCAAGGTTAAGCTGCTCTTCTGCGTCCAGACCTTGTATTGAAAATTCCAACTTTAAATTTTCAAATTCCCTAATGAGCTCTTTCTGTTCTGTCAACATTGAGGCTACTTCTCCATAATTTTTACGGCTCAAAGCATCGGCTACGCATTCACCTTGCCAGGATGGTAATTGATGGTTAAATCATAGTCTTTGATTAACTCCAACCATCTACGTTGCCTCATGTTCAATTCCTTCTGGGTGAATATATATTTAAGCTCTGATGATCTGTGTATATTTCACACTTCTGCCCGTACAAATAATGACGCCAAATTTTGAGTGCAAAGACGATAGCGCTAATTCTAGATCATGAGTAGGGTAATTCATCTCATGTGGTTTTAACTGTCTAGAAGCATAGGCTATCACTTTCCATTCTGCATTAATACACATCCCAAACCATTCTTGGATGCATCACTATAAATAGTGTAAGGATCCTGGTCATTGGGCAGAACTAGTATTGGTGCAGAAACCAGTCTCTTTTTCAACTCCTGGAAACTCCATTCACGTTTCTCATTCCATACAAACTTTTCATTCTTTTTGGTCAATTGTCAGTGGTCGTGCAATTCTTGAGAAATCTTGTACGAATTTCCGATAATATCCTGCCAATCCTAAGAAGCTTCTTATCTCGGTAACAGTTCCAGGTCTTTTCCATTCCACAATAGCCTTAATCTTAGCAGGATCAACGAAATTCCATCTCCTGACACAATATGTCCTAGAAAGGATATACTTTTGAGCCAAAACTCACATTTGGACAACTTGGCATAAAGCTGATTGCTTTGTAGTATCTGCAATACGGTTCTTAAATGTTCATCATGTTGTTCCTCTGTAACCGAGTATATTAGTATGTCATCTATGAAGACAATCACACAAACATCCAATAAAGGTTTGAAAACGCGATTCATCAAGTCCATGAAAACAGCAGGTGCATTCGTCAATCCAAATGGCATAACTAGGAATTCATAATGACCATACCTAGTCGGAATGCCGTTTTTGGTATATCTTCTGCCTTGATTCGGATTTGATGATAACCAGATTTCAAATCAATTCGAGAAAACACCTTTGCTCCCTTTAATTGATCGAAAAGATCGTCAATTCGGGGCAAAGGGTATCTGTTCTTAATAGTTACTCGGTTTAATTCTCTGTAATCAATACAGAGTCTCATGAACCGTCTTTCTTCTTGACAAACAATACGGTGCTCCCCATGGTGACACACTTGGTCTGATAAATCCTTTATCCATCAATTCTTGTAATTGCACCTTTAGTTCCTTCAATTCTACTGGTGCCATGCGATATGGAGCTTTTGATACGGTTCTGTTCCAGGTATCAATTCAATGAAAACTCCACTTCTCTATGTGGGGGTAATCCTGGTAATTCATCAGGAAATACTTCTGGATAGTCGCATACTGTTCTGATAGTATGAACATCTATCTTCTTGGATTCATCCTCAATCGTTCCATGATTATCCCCGCTTGATTCCATATCTATTTCATTTTCACCTCTATGGTCATCATTCGCCCTTCGACTTTCTTGAGGACTTCCCCTTTAAACTCTTTTCTTTCTCCTTGGTCATTCATAAAAGATATTGTCTTAAGACGACAATCGACTTTTGCTTTTACAGCAGTCAGCCATGTCATACCTAAGATAACATCATATTTTTGGATGTCCACCAAGATTAAGTTAGCAAAGGATTTCTGTCCCCCAATTTCTAATGGATATCCCTTCATAGTTTCACGAGCCATCACTAAATCTCCGTGGGTGTAGTAACTCCTAGTTCCTTAGTCATGGTCTCGATGGGATATTCCAATCTCCTTGCTAATCCAGTATTGATAAAAGAATGTGTTGCTCCCGTATCAAATAAAGCATAAGCAGGTTGACCATTCAATTGGATTGTTCCTAATTATTAAACATAGGTTATTATTCTCTACAGAATGTTTGTTTATCCAAGTAGGGTTATACCGACTAAACTACTTAAATAAACAAATTAATTATATTAAGTACCTGCAATGAGACTGTAATCGTCTGGATCAGCTTCATCCCACACATTTTCTCCATTCCTCTTCTATTTCTCCTTCCTCAATTGGGGTTCCTTGCATAGCATATACCCTTGCTGCTGTCATGGCTTTGCTAGTACTAGCATTTCCATTCTTAGGTCCAGTTGTATTGGCAATGCCTTTAGGATTGGAAGATCCAGCAACTGCGTTCACTCGTTGTGGACAATGAGTTGATATATGTCCAATCTTCTTACAAATGAAACAAGTTGCACTACTTTTCTTTGGGCATGCGAAGACCATATGTCCACTTTCACCACAGTAATAACATTTTTGTTGTAGATGTGGACAGTTCCTCGGGTAATGAGCTCCCTTGCATTTCCAGCACGAAACATTTTCAACATTCCTATTTTTCACATTTCCCATAGGTTTAAAGAATCTCTTTTTCTTAGGAACAAAACTTGTCCCTGCTTCCTCAAATGCTCTTTTACCAAATGTCAATCCCGTTTTCTATATCTTTCAACTTCATATTTCTTGGCACGTTCAATGGTTCTGCTTTTTCAATCAGCTGCAAATTGGAAATTTCAAACTCGGCTATCTCCTTTGAAAATTGGGTTCTAATCCTGCCATGAAAGTTTGCCTCTTTAATTCATCACTATCTCTATAGCATCTGGTGCAAATTGGAGCAACCGATTGAATTCGTGCTCATACTCATCAATTGTCTTACTGCCTTGTGTTAGATTCATCAGGTCAGTACTGTACTTTGCTTTTAAACTGCTGGGAAAATATTCTTTAGAAATTCCTGTTTGAACGTTTCCCAACTGATGGGTTGAGGCAATCCTTTGTTTAGAGTTCCACCACAATCTCGCTCTCACCGAAGCAAATAAGTTCCATACGGTACTCTTAAAGCTTCCGGTACCTGGAATACATCAAGAGATCGTTCAATTTGAGCTAGCCAGTCTTCAGCTTCTTCTGGCTTCCCAGGTAATCCTTCAAAGTACCGATTGCATTTGATAAATTCAGGCAATACATTTCTTTGAGGACGCAATGGTGGTGGCGGTGGTAATTCTGGTTCATATCTTATTGGTCCTTGTACCTCAGCCGCCGATTCATTTGGATTTACCGGTCCATTTTCTTGAAATTGAGCAGGTGTAGTATATCTTTCATTCCTCCCAGTGTTCACAGGAGGAGCTTCTGGTACTCCAGTTGGAGGTACCGCATGTGTAGCTCGCATATTTTGTAGTGCTTGTAAAATTAACACATTTTGTTGTTGCAGATTTTTCAACACATCCTCTATTGATTTTGAGGTGGTGGAGGAGCATTTGTTGGGAATTTTCAAATATCCTTGCATTTCTACCCCTGCCTCTTCCTCTTGGCATTCTAGTGTCATAAAACATAGTACTTGATTAATTTAAAACTCAACTCGAGAAAGATTACAAGTAATCATACATATTTCACATCCATATTCATAATCAAAACACACATGATATTATATAGTTAGTGCTTTATGTACAATCCAAAATTTGCACTAACACTAGTTCTATTTTCCTCACAACTACTTCAAGGTTATCATGCTTCATACTACATATTATATGACAATAAGTTCATCAAAACAGTACATTAGTATTAGTCTATCAAGCATATATCAAGGCTACTCTATGGGCTAGGGTACAGAGGTCCCTTGCCCTTTCCGAGGGCCCAACTGTGGATAGTGATTCCTCCTCTGAACTACTATCATCACTCTCATCCTCCCTTTACTCCCTGGTGGTGCTAAAGTCAGATTGGTATCCATCATCCGGATACCTTTAGTAGCAGGTCTCCTCATAACATCAGAAGGTGTCACATCTTCCTCAATCCACCCCCCATGAGCAGTCCCAGTCCAATGAGCATAATTATAATTGGAGACAAATTTTTCTGCTTCCTTCCTTCTCTTTTTACCCTCTTTTTCATCTATCATGGCTGTAGTCACACTTTGCATAACCACTGTGGTCTGCATAGCTGCTTGTCTTCTTTTATTAGCTGATCTCCTAATGGACTGAGTCTCACCTTCTTCTTCTGGTATGATAGGGGGCCTGTTTGTCAAAACACTTCTGGGGAAATGGCTTCTGATCACATGTGTCAGCATCCTCTCATCATCAGGAGCAGTATCCTCCCGGACTAAGGCATGATCATACCTGATATCATGTGCATATACCCAATCACCTCCAATAGGAATCCAGATCCTAAAGTCTGGAAGATCAGGTCTCACTGATCGGGCTGACACAATGAAGGCTATATTATCAATCTCTATGCCTCCCCCTTCTGGATGATCAATCTCTCAAACCTGTAGAGGTTTCTACTGCTGTGCCATTATCTGGAAAAGCTCTTTCTACTAAAAACAACCAAGTCTTCAACATGGGTTGTAAACCTTTCTTCCAAGTGCTGAAAATTTCATCCAGGGTCTTTGTAATGCCAGACAATGCCAAATCTTCTACTAAGACTCGGAGTCGGCGCCTATAATCTGTAAGGGTTTCCTCCTCCATCATGCTAAAGATTTGCCATTTAATATGACAAACTGCGGGATTGGGCTGCACACAATAAAATTTGTATGATTAGCAATCACACAGATTTTATTCCTAATTGTGCATCTAATTCTACTAATAACTATCCCACTAACTCACATGGTTCTACTTGGATCTAAATTGGTATTTTAACTGCACATTTACTAATTCAACTTCTTACATATATTTGTTTTTCCTATACCAGCAACCATGCTCTGATACCAACTTAAATCTGTCACGCCCCGAGGGTATTCTAATAATAATAATCAAGAACCACTCGATTAACATTATTAGATTACCTTCTAGGAATGACATGATTTTCAAAAACAGGATCTTTTAGTTGCTTGGATGGAATAAACAAACATATAAGATGTAAATTAGTAAACAACTATTACAAACTACTATATTACAGATCATGCTTCAGAATTCCTTACAACCTTAACTGATGATTCTAATGCACATTACATGCACCATAAGCTATTACAGATATAGATATTCTAATTCTATACTAAACTTTAAACTTCTGGCTTCTATTCTCTTACCGGGACCATGCTCCTGCTAGTAATGAGCCACGGTCGCAGAGTGAACCTGAAAGGACTGTGGGAGTGTGAGCTAAAACACGAGCTCAGTGAATAACCAGAACTTATTACACAAGCATACAAGTTATTTAACAATCATATGAAATGCAGCAATCACACAAATGAACATTACAAGCTTGGATAACCCGGAATCCAAACAGGATGAAGATTTACGCCCTCCCATCGGGGTTGAAGGATCCAATCTATGGTCCACCTACCCAGGAGAGACTTAAGCTTTCAGGAAATAACAATCTCAATTTAGTTATCTCTTTATACTTATCATGTTTCATTATTTATTTCCTGTTTAGCTTTAGAAACTCCACTAAGTGTTAGTTATTCTCACGTAATACCATAAGCGGCGTCCTTCGTTTACCATGTAGTTCTTATGGTACTAACAGAACAAAAGTAATCTTGCAATTAACTACTAGCCCTCTGGCCTAGATAATTCAAGCCTTACCAGAGATCCGAGAACTAACACGTAGTAGGCTACCACTTACTCAATGCTTTTTATGCATAGTATGTAATGCATGATTTATTTACATTATGGTACCAGTAGTTTTTAGTCAATTTAGGGGTGATCAAGCAATACAGACACTCAACTAGATACTACATACATTATCAAGATACACGCAATTTGTTATCACTTTTTTAGAGTGACATGGCAATCAATGGAATAAACACACACTTTCACAAACAGATCACCAATTTTATTATCTTTTTATTTAAGGTTCACTACTAGTACAAGCACAACCAATGTAATAAGACTGAGTCACTCACCTGCCCATCCTATTTAATCGTAGTATCTTCAGGCAGGTCCTCTCCAATACCGAGTCACCTATCGAAATAAATCATAATTATTAAAATTAACTATACAAATTAGTTATTTAAGTGTCCTATTGGTCGGTTGGGTCTCTGTTTTATTCTTAGCTAATTCTTTCGAAGTAATTCTAAGTTCTAGATTCTTATATTCTTTATTATCTTTTAAATTTAAATAAATAAATAAGTAAATAGATTTTGAATTTAATACTAGTATATTATAATATTACTATTACTATTTCAGAAAATAATTAAATGCAGGAAAACAATTAGTAACGTTCTAAAATTATTTAAATAATTAATTAGTATATAATTATGTATACTTAAATTCGTTTTTCTTCTCTTCTGGCCGAGGCGTGCACGGAGTTGCGTACGCCCGTACAAAGTTGCTTGGCAGAGGGCTGCACGGGCATGAATACGCCCGTACAAAACTGTGAGCAGAGGGCTACACGGGGTTAAGTACGCCCGTGCAAAGCTCTGGTTGAGAGGTATATGGGTTAGTACGCCCGTACAAAGCGCTGTCTAAGGGTTGTACGCCCGTACAACGTTCTGGATGAGGGGTTGTACGCCCGTACAACCAGCCTGGGCTCATCGGGAAACACTGTTCATCGTCTTCTCCGATGAGTCATGGCCATTTCCAACGAATCCCGACGTCAAAACATCGTGATTTTAGTTCCAAAAGACTCCTAATGACCTAATAAACCTATATATCCAAGAATCATAACCTAAAAACAACATGTTATTCATGATCTCAAATCATCAAGCTTGGCTAGGGTTTAGCAAAAATACCTTCGTTGTAGCTTCTCCGAGGAATCCGAAGCTCCTAATTGTTTTGGTTAACTTCCTAAGATGTCTAAAAGTTAGTATACATCCTTACAATTGAAAGAATACTCGTGGAACAAGATTGACTCACCTTAAGCTTGTTCTTGAGCGTTTTCCCAGATTTGTTCGAATTTTCGAACTCGATGATTATGGGCGTTTAAAAATCTGTTCCTAAGTTGGTTCTACTCCTAATGATATGTAGGTGGGTTCTGGAAAATTTGAGGATTTTGGATTTCATTTACTGGCCGTCCGTGTTCATTTGCTTACTTACGTAATATAAGGAACGTGAATTTCAGCCGCATTTCTCCGTATAATCTGATGCAAATTGCTTTGGCTTGTTGCTCATTCTCTCCCTTGTTTGCTTATCATAATGCAATGGCGATCTGGTCATGTTTTCTACTGGCTTTGGGGAGAATTTGATTGACCTTTGGTAAATTATTTGGAGAAAAACCGGCTCACATTCCTCAAGATAATCCCAGCCCTTCACTTAACGCAAAATCGTCTCCAGCAAGTTGCCATACATGTAATATATATATATTATATTAGTTAGATGTTATTTAGTTAAGTTTTCGGGTAGTTTAATACATTATTAGGGTATATTTAAGCTTATATAGTATCTATAAATATACAAAGATTTTTAATGAATCCAATGAAGTGGTTTAGTTTACAAAAAGTACAAATTTAAACTTTAATAAAACGTATCTAATTGTCTAAGAAAAATTCATCCCACGCGATTTGAATTTAAAAAGCCTTTCGGGTCAATTTCGTTTCAGGCTCAAGGGCTTTAGGAAACCCTAATTCGAATATTAGTACGATTCGATTCTAAATTTGAGGTCTAGATCTCAAGTTATACATCAGTTTATGTTTTTATTGGGTATTTTATAATCTAACCGTTTATCCTGAAATCACAATTTCCTATCTAAAACCCTATTGAGTTACTTACGTAATATTACTACTAATATATAGGCTATACTATTATATATATTAGATTTGGATACTCACTATGAAATCTTATCAAAGTAGTTTATTACTAACTAAAACTCTCATATTTTAGGGTTCCAATCTAAATATAGTCCATTACTAAACCTTGTTTTAATTCCCCAGTCTCTATCGACTACTAAGGTAATCACTTAATATTCATATATAGGTTTTCAATATATTCTATCTGTTTGACAACGATTCGGGTTTAGGATTGGAAGTTTCCTTTGATCATAACCTGACTTATTAACTCAGAATACTAAATCTTGTTTTTGGAAACAATTGGGTCAAAGAAGTCCTTTCATAAAGTCTATAAGTTCCAAAACCGATCAAATTTAGAGTATCTATCTAGACTAGGGTTTCTCATTAACTCTTAAGGTTACTAGTCGACTTCATAATTTCTAATTTTGGGTCATATCTTATGATGGAAGTATTCGGGGTTTACAGATATGGTATGATAATACTTGCTGGTCAGCCACTTGCATGTAGATGGCATATGCGCAGAATGACGACACACCATCCTACACATGTGGTCACCGCATATCGACAAGCCTTGGATCGCCTTTCGCCTCACCGGGTATATACGACACATGTGTCATTTCATTACATACGTCTTACATTTATTCATAACTCATCATACAATTAATGTCCTATTTGTAGGTGGATTGGGAACCGTACCTTAAGAACTTGTTGGCAAAACTCCCTCCGTTTTGTTCTGTAGGGCGACAAATATGGACAGCCCGTGTGCCACTTATTTGCTTCGCCATCATTGAGTGGCACTTCCCAGATAGAGTGGTGAGACAATTTGGAGGCCTTCAGCACATCCCGACCAATGTTAACACAGATGCAGCGGTCCATGACGTTGACTTACGCGGAAAGTTAGACGCAAATTGGCAGCAGCTTCATATGAGTTATGTTGCTTTATGGCAAGATCGCCATGCAAACCTGGTTGAGATTGAAGAGGGACCCAGGGAGGATGTTGAATATGTGAATTGGTACTGGCGTTTCAATCGTAGATACATCTCTCATACTGGCGCATTGATAGGACATATGGTGAGATCACGAACATTACTTTCAGTAAAATCTTATAGCATATTCTCTAAAGTTAATTTTGCTATTTTTCAAATATGCACACTGGGAGATATCAGCCGATCAAATAGTTTGGACCATACACATGATCTTGCATACGAGTCAATGAGAATTGCGGAGAACGAGAATGAAATCGGGCTATATCCAGTAGGGGGAGCACATATGGGAGGGGAAGCTCAGTCACCTTATGTAGACGAAGGAGCCGAAGCAAATGTTGAACCACAACGTCCACGTCACCGACGGACAGATATGGCTCGTCGAGGTCGTCGGAGCACATTCTCCATACCTACCCATCAACAATACCCCGTGCATGTATCAGCTCCTGATGTCCCTACGTGTAGCACATTTCCAGGTGAGACCACAATTGCCAGAGGTAGTACAAACCTGGGTGATATATCACACCCGAGTGGCAGCTCATTCCCAGATGATTTGTCATACCCATTTGATGTCATGGGTGGTTCAATGTACGATCCAAGTACATTTCTTACTCCATCATTCAACCACGATCTGTATGAATCAGTTACTGCACCTCCAGCACCACGTAGAGAGCATGGTATCCATATATCAGATGAGCCCCGACTACGGGAAGTAGAATGGGAAGCAGTAACACAGTTGACCCAATCCACTACATGCTACAGTCCAGTGGCCCCAAGAGATTTTGCAGAAGCTTCCAGTGAAGCAAGTGACCAAAGGGGTGATCGACCACATAGAGGTAAGGACAAGGAGTCTGTGTTTAGAAGATTTGGAATAACATTCACTAGATGATCGAAAAAGAATTAGTTAGATTGTAATCATCTCTATTACTGTTTCGTACTTAACAAATTTGTAATTACATACCAACTTACTATCTAGGTTAGAATGATTTTAAAGTTTTGTTACTGAGATGCGATGTATGGTGCACTTGATTTTTTATTTTTATATATTTGGGATTGTATGCCACTTTTGTGGTGCTTAAAAAAAAAAAATTACTGTCTTGAAATGCATGTAGTAAATGCATCCAATATCACTCGTCGTCGGATGGAGCGGCACATCACGCGCATATGGGGAATGCGCCCCACCGTCCTCTCCAACGCACACACTACATGCGTTCCATTCCCTTTTCCTTCTATTTTTGTTTTGTTGTGTCTCAAACTTGGAATGCATACCTTAAATGCCTTTTTGGAATATCTTTTTAAAATTGGATATTTTAATATTTATTTTCAAAAATATAAGTCTTTTTTCGGCTGCAGACTTGCAGTGCTGGATTATCTAATAACTATAATTTTGCCTCAGGCGGGAAAATTCACTACTACTTTCAAATCAAACAAGGTTTCCTTTCTTTCATCCATTTCGAAGTTCTATTCCTTTTGCCGTCTCTTTGTCTCTCTCCCTCTCTCTCCATCCAGCAGAAGCTCCCTCAGACGATGGAGAGAATTCACGTCAGCGTGAGAGCTCGACCATTGTCGCCGGAAGACGCCAAGACCAGTCCTTGGAGAATCTCCGGCGACTCCATTTTCATCCCTAACCTCCCTACAAAGTTCGATTTCGGTAATTTAACCTGATCTCTCTCTCTCTCTCTGTTTTTTTTTTTTTTGGCTTTCTCTCTAATTTTGATTCAGCGCGAGTTCAGCGTTTTCTTAGCGGCCGCCGTTTATGTTTACTTTGTGCAGATCGAATATTTGGAGAAGACTGTAGGACGCGGCAGGTTTACGAAGGCCGCACCAAAGATATCGTTGCTGCCGCTGTACAAGGGTTTAATGGTAATATCATTTTTCCTATTAAGCGCTTTCTAATTCTAGAAATTTCCATTTTTGTTGTATTCTGGCTCACTTGTTAAACTGTATATCATTATTACAATATTTATGGCACCAGTCGCATAAATTTCGGAAAATTTATTGCCTGCTGTTTCATGTCTGTTTCTTCTCAAAATATCATCTTTGAATATTTGAGAGAGATAGACAGTTCCATTTTACATGAAGTAGGAAAACCTTTTTGGTAATAGAGAGAGTACAATGGGGGGATAATTTAACTAATTGAACGAAGACATTGGGATAGGATCAAATAACCAAATCTAACGGTTGGAAATAAAACTTGGGTGTCATTTTAGTGACGGATGGGTACGGATGAAGCTGGAGCTGAGTAGAGTCCAGCTTGGCTTGGAATGAAGATAAAGCCCTTCTTTCACAACTTTACTCAATATGCTAAACTTGGCTGATCCAATAGTATTGCAAGAGCTTAACCAATATGTTATTCACTAGGTGCAGGCTGGAGGGGCTAGTGATTGAAAGTCTGTTTGTTGGTGCTGTGAAGTGAACAATATTATTTGATGTGCTTTTTTTAGAGCATGTACTAGTATAAATTCGGATTAAGGAAAAAAAAAAAACTTTTTGCAAAAAAATTACACAAATCTCGCTAGATAAAAAAAAAAAAAAATCAGAAATAGGCAACTTAAACTCGTCTATTGAAGAGATGGGGTTGTAAGTGGCCAATCTCATTTCTTCAAGAGATGAGGGTATTGCAAATATGCTAAACTCATTTTTGAAGAGATAAGGACATAATCAACCAACCTTGTCTTTTTAAGAGATGAGTTTAATTTGCCTAAAACTGGGATTATTTTTATTTCAGTGATAT
The DNA here is from genome assembly GCA_024138025.1 of Combretum micranthum. NCBI lineage: Eukaryota > Viridiplantae > Streptophyta > Magnoliopsida > Myrtales > Combretaceae > Combretum > Combretum micranthum. The sequence goes on along the minus strand of JAMXBD010001842.1, from coordinate 107,576 downwards.
TTTTGTAATTTTTTAAAAAATATCAATATTAATTTCCTTTTTCAGTATAAATTCGAGGGAACATTTTCGTAGCAACTTGTAAAATTTCACCTTGTTATTTTGTTTGTAAGAAATGAAATAGGGCTTCGCATAATTTGCAATTATTACCTGTTTAAGAAGACAATATAAATTTGAAGATCCTACTATTACAGTTTTAGAGAGAGAGAGAATGCTCTCACTGCACTCTACTCCCTTTTGACCTTTGGGAACAAGACTAGAGTGTTGTTGAAGATATACATTTTTTTTTTTAATTAGCGAGCTAGAAGATATACTTGAGGAAGTTGAAAAACAAAACCTGCTGAAAGCTGCCTGTTCCTTTTCTCCAAATCCACCTAGAAAGAGTTATTAGAAGATTGTGCTTCCCAAGTTGTTCAAAAGCCGGTTGAGGAGTTTAAACTCATGTTCTTTCAACTATTGGTTGAAGGCCTTGTTGCCAGGGAGCATCTTCCGAAGTCAATAGTAGATGAAGGAGCTGAATACTGGTTCGGCACCCTCTTGAGTTATTCTTTGAATAAGAAGATCCTCGTTGATCCGCCATTTTTTGGCCATGCTTCTCTGGGGTAATGAAGGTCTCATCAATGTACCAGGAAACAAGTATGGATTTTTCTATTTCCAATTTGCTTGTCCAAGTGATGCTCAAAGATATTTAGTACCATAAAAATGCAGATTGAGTTCAGTTTAAGCTAGGAGCTCCCTAATAGAGTTCCTGCTTGGGTCATTTTCTCAAGCATATTTTGTGAATGTGCATTGTGGATCGGCTACATAGCTAGCTTGGTTGATAACTCCCTCCAGACTCTCACTCTAGAAGAGAGAGTGCTATCCATGCATGAGTAATTGTTGAAGGAGTCAGGCAACAATGTTTGCCACTAGCCAGAAGAATTCTTGAAAACTTTATGGCCATATCCCAAGCTAGTTTGGTTCCTCTTATTCCTGGTTTACCCAGTTAGTTTTAGCATTTAATCTTTGTAGGTAGTCAGCTTCTTTCGCTAAGATAGATGGATAGGAGCAAGTGAATTTAAGTTGATCAGTTGCTGTTAAGTGTTCATTTTAAACTCCTTTAAGTTCATCAAGTTATGATATTACTTTCTATTCTGAACTTTATATTCCAATCATGTAGGATGTAAAAATTCTATTTCTTGGACGTATTTGCAGGCTTTGATTTTTAATTATTAGAGAAGCATATTCATTTCTTGATTGGCATCTCTTCTATATCTTCACTCTGCTTTTAGACTTGTGCCTTTTGTATGAATTAATTTTTTGCTGCTGTCATTTGGACATAACTGACTTTATTCTCCTGGTGTTTAAAAGGGATGCTTCTCATAATTTTTTGGATTTATGATTGAAAATGATTGTTTAATTTTTTTTTTCCTTCGCAAGTTTTGGTTTGAGCTATTATTACTAAAAACATGTCTTCTTTGTCTTAGAATTACTGATATTCAGAAAATGTTTGATTACTTGTAGGAACTGTTTTTGCATATGGACAAACAAATAGCGGAAAGACACATACAATGCGGGGGTCAGCTGGAGAACCAGGTGTTATTCCACTTTCTGTGCTCGATTTGTTCGAGAAAATACAACAGGTACCTCTAGACATTAGACCTGTTTGCCTATGGTTGAAAGAAGTTATTGGAAATGGGCATGAGGAATCTATACCAATGATTAATTCGTCTCCCATGTATGCTGTCTGTAAACCATGTAGCTTTAGATTATCTTGGATTTCAGTGCTAGTTTTAGCTAATGAAACTGGTATTGACATTTTCATGCGGCACCCATCCTAATATGTTGAGACATAACATGTGCCTAATGGCAGTGAAACACGTTTTATTTTTGTGGTTAAATAATTCCAGAAATGCTATTTGAATTTAAGGGGAAAAAAAATACTTAGGTCCCTAGCCCATAACCAAACATAAAGGAATTACCCAAAAAAAAAAAAGGGAAGAGGGGAACATTTATATGACATCAGTGCGATCTCATGGGATTGTATTTATTTGCTTGGCTCTGGGTATACTTAAAATGATGCTCTCAGAGGTGGCACATTTTTTTTGCCTTCTAATACCACAGTGGGGCATTCTTCCTTTTGAAAAATGGAATTTCGGTAGTCAAGATGAAATGCTGCCCAAGGGCCGCCTGTTGTATGAGATTTTTTTCTTTAAATAAAAGTTTGACATTGTAAAGAACTAAAGATATGAATGGTAAAGGAAGTTACGCTCTTAAGTTAAGACAAAAGGAGTCATATACAAAACTTCATGTCTGCTTAGTTTTAGATAAGAGGATTCTTTTTGGTTTTCTGATAGTGTTGTTGTAGAAATGCATCTGAATGGATGTGTCTCTTCTACCTCTCTGTAATTGGATTTTAAGGATGCCATGGGATACTTTGGACTTGGCTTTATGCTGCAAGCTTGCTTTCATCGGTTTAGTAGCATCATATATTTTTTCTTTAATGAAGAAGTTATTTTGAGGAATATACTTAGTGGCAGGCATAATATGGTAAAAAATTGACCTATGCTTATGTGTTTTCTTTTTCCTTTTCTCCATGTTTTAGATTGGGATTCTCCTTGCTGGATAAGCGTTCTACTTATCCTTATAGAACTTTGGATGAACTTCTATCTCTTTCATTTGGCTGAAGGGTTTCTACCTTCTTGTGTAATGATCTTCTCTGATGAAAAAAGAGGTGATTAAATCCCATGAGAATTTTGTCTCGGGAGGTTATCTTTTGTAAACTTAAAAATTTTAATGTGCAACAAACACAACTTCTATTTTCTTATAAAGGAGGGGATAGGGGAATTCTTCTTTTTGTCGGGGCTGCTGGTGAATAGACCAGAAAGTTTGGTATTTGTTAGTGGTATATGCGAGGGTTTGAAGGGGAAAATCTCATTTATTTTGGGTTCTTCTCAATGAAATATCTCAGTGTGTCGTTCTCTTTCACCAAGCCTTCAAAGGTAACTTAAATGGGCTGGTTGAGAAAATATCAGATTGCATCATATTATGGCCTTTGAATACACTATCCTATGCCAGTTGTGTTTTTTTTTCCCCCATAGTAGATTGGTTTCTATATGGAATATCAGCTTGCATCATATTATGGCCTTTGAATACACTATCCTATGCCAGTTGTGTTTTTTTCCCCCATAGTATATTGGTTTCTAAATGGAGGCGATGTGGATAGGGCTAGAGCTAAAGTGGCTTGAAGATGTTTGAAAGCCTAAGGAAGAAGGCGACCTTTGTATTCTTGATCTTATCCCTTGGAATAAATCAGCACAACTGAAACATATGTTGTACTTTTGCATGGATAAGCTCTGTCAAATGAGGAGAAAAAATTTTGGAATGTCAAAGTTCTTGAGGGTGCACCATGTTTTGGCAGAAAATTCATTACTTAAAGCTGTTAAAACAAAGCCTTTTTAAGTAAGAAGGGAAATGAAAATTTGATATTTGATATCCTTGTGGTATGATCTTTGGCACCCAGAAGGAATATTATGTGATTGGCTAGGTTAATTCATGGTTTACTGTTTTGATGTTCTAAAGGAGGCCTACTTGTGATCTTTGTCAATGACCAAGGTTGGCCACCTGGCCCACCTTGGAAAACCATAAAAGTGGATTGCAGGATGTTGTAATCTCAAGAAGCGATCGTAATTATAACTCCATTCAGCCTTCATCATCTGAGGCTTCTTGGTATGCTTTTGTCTGATTCAAAGACCATGAGCCAAAACAGGCCTTCATTCTTTGGCTTGTGGCCTATATCAAAGCATTTATACTTGGGATAATTTACATTCTTATGGTATTGTCCAACAGAATTAATGCTGCTTGAGCAAAGCAGCAGAGGAAACTCACTTTCATCTTTTCCTAAGATGTGATTTTGTGAAGAATGTTTAGTTGAAGATTAAAGATCGTGTCTTCATGGGTCCTTTACGCAGTCCTTTTTCTTTTTTTTTTTGGTATTCTTCCCATATGTATCTTATGAAATCTGATTCTACCCAAAAAAAAGATGATGTATTTTTTAAACTGTGTTAGGAAGTGGACCGCGAATTCCTCTTACGAATGTCCTATATGGAAATCTACAATGAGGAAATAAATGATTTATTGGCTCCCGAGCACAGGAAACTTCAAATTCATGAGAACATAGAGGTATACTCATTGTTCACGAAATTGCTACGTGAGGAAATTGTTGTAAAAGCTTTTATTTTGCAGCGTGGAATATATGTGGCTGGCTTACGTGAAGAAATTGTTGCCTCTCCCGAGCAAGTCCTTGATCTCATGGAATTTGGAGAATGTAAAGTTTTCATGTTTGATGCTTATTTTCAGTTTTGCAGCCATTGCTGACATCTCTGCCTGCTATATTTTTGCATTATTTTGATGATGATTTCAAACTACAATGATTTAATTCTTCTATTTGCTTGTGGGCTGTTCCTCCTTAGCAAATCACATAGAATTTTTTCTACTTGAAGAAAGTCAAAAGATTTGACTTCATATCAAAAGATTTGACTTCATATAACTTTGATTAGAAGTTAATTTAGTCCTTAGACTGATTGATTTCACCTTTACCTCCCATCTGCTTTTGGAAATTTCAGCTCATCGGCACATTGGTGAGACAAATATGAACCTTTACAGCAGTAGATCTCACACCATCTTTCGCATGGTAGAGAATATTTATTTTTTGTTTCTTGAGTCTTCCATACCTTTTTCCTTGTGATGTATCTATCTTATTAAATCTGACCAGATTATTGAGAGTCGGGATAAGGCAGAAGATCAAGATACCAGTGGTTCTTGTGATGCTGTCCGTGTATCAGTTCTGGTATGAGATCTCTTTGTGTTATTGTTGCCCCTTTTAGTCAAACTACTTTGTTGGATATATTAATTTTTGGCTACTGGCGTCGTATAGCTGTTAGCTATCTTCATTTTAACTTGTCAATATTACATTCCTTGTTTAGAACTTGGTAGACCTTGCTGGTTCAGAACGTGCTGCCAAAACAGGTGCTGAAGGTGTCCGCCTTAAAGAGGGCTCCCACATTAATAAAAGCTTGATGACTTTGGGAACTGTAATTAAGAAGCTAAGTGAAGATGCTGAAAGTCAAGGGTAAGATCTTTAAAATTCTCACTCTGCAATGTCATTTATATTATTTTTATGGTTTACATTTCATTTTTCTTGCAGGGGACATGTTCCATATCGTGATAGCAAACTTACACGCATTTTGCAACCTGCACTTGGTGGAAATTCTAATACAGCGATAATCTGCAATATAACACTTGCTCAGGTTGCAGTTGTCAAATCTTCTCTTCTACTCAACTTAATCTAATAATTTATGGTCTTAAATCCTATGAAGTTTAGCATATCTGTTCTTCAGACCTTAATATTAGTATCTTTTTTTTTCTTTTGAGAAGCTTTGTTGATTTTGACCTTAGAGGCTTATTTTGAACTATTAGACTGAATATAGTATTGGTGTGGCTGGGTTTTTCCATTGCATTTTACCACCCTTAACTTGAATAGGTGATTTCTAAGGATGTACCACTCATACTGATCTGGATAGACAAGGAGGTTGCATCTTAAAAATTAAAGATGTGTGATTTTAAATAACAGAAATTTTACTGCAAGCTTCTTTCTTGACAAACATACTTGCCATTGGTCTAAGAGCCATCGGAACAGTATCGAAAGTTGTAACTATATTTGTCAGGAGACAATTATGTGGATACATATTTTTTATACTAATCTTCTTTGCGTTTTACTCCTTGAACATATCACATTCATCCGATTGCAGATTCATGCTGATGAGACTAAAAGTAGTCTGCTATTTGCAAGTAGAGCATTACGGGTTACCAATTGCGCTCGCGTGAATGAGGCATGTTCCTGGCTGATCTCTAAATTCCATTATAACATCACTGCTGCTATTTATTATTTGGCATGTTTTTTTCCGGAAATAGGTCTTTTCTGCACTGTACCAAACACTGGTACTAAGCTAATTAAGGACTTAAATCTCTGTGCCAGATATTGACAGATGCTGCTTTGCTGAAGCGTCAAAAGAAGGAAATTGAGGAGCTTAGAGCCAAACTGCAGGTTGGTATTTTCATTTAATGTAGATTGCACTGAGGCTTCTCAAATTATACCTTTTAAGACCTTTTTTTTCCCCTTGAATACAGGGTTCCCATTCTGAGCATTTGGAAGAAGAAATCCTGAATCTACGAAATACCTTGCTGCAGGTTTGTTATATTTTATGTTCTTTCCATGATTTATAAAATGTCTAGTGGAAGTTCCTTAACTCTATAGTAGACTGAATTAGAGAGGGAACGGATAGCCCTAGAGTTGGAAGAGGAAAAGAAAGCACAAGCTGAACGGGACAAAAGGTTGGAAGAGCAAGCTAAAAAAATTGAAAACCTGAGCTCCATGGTGCTGTACTCGAACAGGGATGAGAAACGTGGCAATCCTAAGAGGGTGAGTGGAATTGGAGCTTTTCTTTGTTTAGTAACAATTGTTGCATTGAGGACATGACATAGCAAAGCGGTAGGATAGCTATAGACTGGATCGGGTCCTCTTATCTCCTCTTTTTTCACTCCATTTGAAAGGGTGAGAATAATGAAATTTGTGAAAGCTGCATATATAGCATGCTTATTGCCTGGTCTATTTGTGTTGACAATGTTTTTCTGCCATAGGTTGCAAATACTCTTGTGTCTTTATATTCTATAAAAATATTGATTTCAGATCTATATTTTTCTTTTGTCCAGAATTTCAGATCTATACTTGAAGAAGTTGATAGGCAATTATTAAGAAATTTGGGAAATATGGGCTCTAGAAAGAATTCTCTATCCTCCCTCTAGAATTCCCATAATAAGGAGCCATTTCTCCTGGGTTCAAAATCTTTAATAGCTATCTTTCATCTTCTCTTAATATGTTCTCGTTTTCATTTTTATTTTCTGTTAGCATAGTCTCTTTAAGTGTTCATTGTGAGGATGTGTTATTTGTGGACTTGTTTAGTGGGTCTAAATATTTTTTCTGCCTTTCCCTTCAGTTTGGTTCCCCTTCTCTCTCCCTTGTTTTTTCATCTCTTACCACCATGGTTTCTCAAAACTTTCTTTTGAAGCCCTAGGTGAGTTCCTTGGCCTCCCAAGTCCTCTAAACCATTTGAGTTAGCAAGACAAAAGAGTAAAAAAAAAATTCACTTCTTCCTCCATAAATCCACACCTTAAAGTTCTTTTTTAATTGCTTCTTCTGACAACAACCATGCTTTTGGCTGTCCTACCCTTCTCCATGGTCTCTATCTTCACTGCTGGCTGCAGAACCTAGGGAAGTTGACGTGCCTTCTCCTCCCTCTTGTGCTTATTCTTCTCCCATGGTAGACAGGTGACAGAGTTTTGCCATTCCTGGTAACTCTGTGCCACCCAAGGCTCCTTTGCATGCTAGCATTAGTTCCTCAACTAGTTAGTCTACTGTGCAGGCCATGCTAAAGGAGGCAGAATGGAAAATTGTGCCTCTTTCTCTTGTAGCTTTTGTTTGAAGCAAGGTGTATCCTTATGAAAATATTCATTTATAATGCAAGTCATTTAATTAAGTCATATCGTAGTGAATCCTATATAATTAAATAACAGAATCAACTGCTAATATGATTTTTTCTTCATGTAATGAAGGCTATTGCTTGGCAAGACCGTTCAATTAGAATGATGCTGATTCCTGACAAACTTTCATGCCTGTGTAGTTATTATTTCTTGTTCTTGGGAAAACCAACTGACTACGCTTAAAATGATGCCTTGATCTTTATTAGACTGGAGTTTCATGTCTCTCTCTGTTTCTTTTCCTATTTTTTCCCCTCTTTCTTGGACTTCTATTCTTAGAATGTTGTGCTGATGCTTGCTCTCACTCTCTACTTCCATCTCTCTGTATTCTGTCTTTTCTTATGACATTTTGTTGTTTGATTAGCCGGCCATTGCCATCTGCCTTTAATTCATTTTGATTATCATTGAAACAAATGGTAATCCAGCTTTGTTCTGGGTAAGGCATTGCAAAAGCTGTTGGTCGTGTTGACACACTTAGGGAAGATAGAGACTTCATTTCTTGCTACCTTCGTGGTTCAGCATGGCACTTTCTTATCTTTAAGTTTTTTATAGATAGTTAATCTTCTTGTTGTTGCTTTAGGAGAAGAGACGAGATACGTGGTGCCCTGGAAACCTTTCACGTGAGAATCTCAAAGAGGTAATTGCATCTGTGGATGTGAGTCAGAATCTTTTGTTAGCAGTAATTCTTGTAATTTAAAAGTTGTTTGTAGCAGCTTCAAACAATTGTTGCTTTTTTAATACCTTGTAGTTTGGAAAAGGACAAAGGAAACAGTGCTGATGAACTTCCAAGATAAGCTTCACTATGCATATAGCATACTATGAAGTTCTAACTACCTTTTCATAGTAATTCAATTAATATATTTTGTTAAAATGTGGAATGTCACAATCCAAAAGTATGGTTTGAATGTCATGTCTCGATGCATTGATTGTTGTACAAAAAATCTGACATGGCAAGTGTTATACGTGCTTACCGAGTATCAACATCTCAGTGTATGTATAAATGCATCGTTGCCCATGAATGAGAATATCCTGAAATTATCTCTCTCTTTGTTTACTGTCATCTACGGTTTGCCTTTTTGTTTTGCTCAATAGACTGTACTTTGTGACTACTTTATTTTTTAATTACCAAACCTATCCAAAAGGTTGTTGCTGTAAATATTTACTGAAGTCATAAACCTTAGCTTTGTGAATTGAAGAAGGCTTTGGTTAAAGAATCTCCTAACTGTGTACTTTTTGGATAACATGTGTTTGGAAGTTACTTTGGTTTTACTTTTATTTTATATTCTATATATGTTTTATAGTTGCTAACTGTTTATTGATGTGGTGCTATACCTATAACTTGTTGTGCTTTTTCATCTCTTGGAAGTCTCCAATGTAGATGTTGACAGAATGTCTTTAATGCAACTTCAGGCTTCTTCCATTAATCTAAAATCTTCTGCTGCTAAAGCTTTAATACCTTGGCGTGATATGGGTCCACTTCTTCCATTTGAAGAATTAATTGATGAGGTAGAAATGGGCACTGATGATTTACTGGAAAGTGACAAAAGTCATAGAAACAGTACAATTAATCTTCCCAATCCAAAAGCGTTGCTGCATGTAACTAGTCGCAAGAAAGCACCTTCCAAGAACAAATGTATCCTCGGGGTTGGTAAAATGCCTGTCACATTATTGCCTCTTTGCTCTTTGATATTATTGCCTCCTTGCTTTTTGAAAGTTTTGAAAACTAAAGATTGTTGATCTGGCAGGAAAACTTCGAATGTACAGATATCCAGGCTGAATATGAAGACTTGCTGATGGAATTTCATTCTCAGGTTGCAAGACTAAATGATGGTCTTCTTTATGTTATTGTATGGCTTATATAGATTTTGATTTGATAATTGCTGCTATATTTGTCTTTCCTAGAGTATTGCGAGTTTCATACAAATTCATTGCTTGACAAGAAAGCTTGCTGAGGTTGATCATGGATCTTACTTAAAAGGGAAGAATAATGTTATGAGTTTAAGGGAGTCTGAAGCTCTTGCTGTGATCAAGCAACTTCAGGATCAGGTCTGTTAGTTTCTTAATGCAGCCTGAATTGTGCCCTGGATGAGAAATCTTTGTCTTTTCTTTCTTGAGCTCAGAAGTTGCTTTGATATTTATATAAAAGCCAAAAGTGGTTAAAAAAAAAAATTATATCCATCATGGCGGGCAAGGGTCAAGCTTTTTAGCTAGTTGGAGATTAATAGTGTAAATAATTGGAAAAAAAATGGGTGGCTAATAGTTTGAAGAAGGTAAAAAGGTATTTGTCTTTATTCAATGAAAATTTTATGCTAAATTTTCATTAGATGCCATATGGATAGAGTAGAAAAATGTTGAAGAATTATTTTGAAATGATACATAGTTGACTACAGCATTAACTTTACCAACTTACAATATTAATTACTAACTAAAATAGTGCTAAATCTACCAACAAAAACATTTAACTAGTAATCGTGAACTCAGCATTCCCTTTTAAACTGGATAATAGATGTCTTGCATTCCCAACTTGGACATAAGAACTTGGAAACTTGAATTGTTCAACCCTTTCTTGAGAGCATCAGTTTATAGATGTTTCGATGGAAGAGAGGAGATACAAACTAATTCCTCCTCTAATTTTTCCTTGGTAAAATGTTTATCAATTTCAATGTGCTTTTCCAGCCTTTATACGGAAATATTGCTTTTTTTGAAAATAATTACAAAAATATGGCACTAGAAAAAAAATATTCCGAGTATAAGGGCCAAAGGCGAACCTTCCTTTAAGATGGTATGTGCTGCATGAAATGGGATCCTTGCAAAGGTATCAGTTCCTGGGAACATCATCCATGTATGCTCATTCAGGACGTGGTTATTGCAGGTTGTGCATACCTCCTGCACCAATGGCCTTGATCCTAGTGCACCAATATCCTTCATCTTCATCAATGACTTGACGCTTTTGCAGTATTGCTTGCACGATGTAGTCTGATAATTTTTGCTATATATGTCCGACTCTTGAAGCTTTTTGAATATGTTAAAATTCTAGCTTCTTGATGCTTCCTGCTGTAGACATCTTTAAGTCTTGTTTCAATTACTGTGGGTATCAATTGATGCCTTGAAGAATCAAGTATAAAATAAAACATGCTCAATATGGTGTTTTGATGCAAGGATTTATCCCAGAGGTTGAGAGCATATGTGAGTGACCTCTGTTCTATGATTCACAGACTTGGAAAGAGATTTCTAAATAATCGTGTATGTCATTGTTGTGGTTCAACTTAGACTAAATAGATCTTTATAAGCTTATAAATTTTGTCAATTTTGTTGCTCTTTGTTTTTTAAAGAGGGCGCATGTGGCAAAGGTGCCCTCTTGGTTTTTAAAGAGGGCATATTTGCCACATGCGCCCTCTTTAAAAAACAAAGAGCAACAAAATTGACAAAATTTATAAAGGTGCCCTCTTGGTTTTTAAAGAGGGCATATTTGCCACATGTGTCCTCTTACTTAAATTAAAAAAAAAAAAAGATTATTTCGGTCAAAGGCATGGGTACCACAAGCCCCTTGACCCTTCTATTTGTAATAATTTTTTTATGCTGTATTTCCTTAATAATTTTCAAAAACTGGGGTATTTCCGTACAAAGGCTGTGCTTTTCCTATTGTACTGCATAATATTATGAGCATGATAGCTGACTTGTCATTATATATGGACTAATAGGTTTTTTTTATAACTTCCAAATATTCTAGAATAGTCTTCAACTAGAGTAGTTCATATAATCTCTGAACAATTAAATTCTGTGGATTACCTTGTTATCACATTCAACAATTCCATGCTTACGAGATTACATTCAAGAAAAGTACATTATCCTGTTTTCGATCTTTTATCTACTAAGGAACATGCATAATCCGCATGGATGTAGGCTTCTAGAGTAAGAGCATTGTTCTTTTTAAACAAAATTCCTTCCTTAGGCTGCATTTGAAGTAGTTTGCAATCCATAAGTAGGTTGTAGATGCAATTCTCGAGGATCTTGCGTGAATTGACTTATCACATGTAATGTATAGAGAATAACGGGAAAATTGTGTATGTTTCATGATTCATAGGTTTCATATATATAAATGATGTGATTGACTAATACGAAAAAGAAAATTCCTATTTAAGACTAGACATTAATATATATATATATATATATTTACTTCGTATAACACTTTACCTCAAGTTGGAACATAGACATTAGTCATGCTCAACTTATTGCAAAGGTAATAAACCCGAACCTCATTTAGAGTCTTTGTAAATAGGTCTCCTAATTGTTCTCTAGATTTCACAAACCCTGTGGAAATAAATCCTTGCTGAATTTTCTCATAAACAAAGTAACAATTAATTTCAATGTACTTGGTTCATTCATGAAACACTAGATTCGATGCAACATGAAGGGCAAGTTGGTTATCACGCCACAATTTTGCAGGTAGTGAGATGTTGAGGCCTACTTTGTTTGAGATTTGATATATCCATATTACTTCACACACTGACTGTGCCATAGCTCTATATTCAAATTCTGCACTTGATTGGGACACAGCATTTTGCTCATTGCTCTTCCATTAAACTAAATTTCCACCCATAAAAACACAATAACCTGAAATAGATCTTCGGTCTTCCTTAAATTCTACCTAGTCGGTATCTGAAAAACACTCAATATTAGTATGATTATGATTTTGTACAGGATACCACGCCCGCGTGCTCCCTTCAAATAGCATAAGATTTCCTTTACAGCAACCCAATGATCAACTGTTGGAGTGGACATATACTGACTCACCACACTAACCGAATTTGCAATATCTGGTTAAGCAAGCCACTATAAGATAGTTCAATTTTCCAATTAATCTCCTAAAATCCTAAAACAACTCACCTTCTATTTTTAGTTGTAAATTAGGAATCAATGGTATACTTAACACCTAATTTTCCTATCTGAGACAATAAGTCAAGTATGTATTTTCTTTGAGACAAACAAAGTTCTTTCTTACTCATTACCTCAACACCCAAAATATTTTTAACATCCCTAAATCCTTTGTTTCAAAATGACTGTAAAGAAAGGATGTGAGAGTTGAAATACCTATAATATCATCATCAGTAATGATAATATCATCCACATATACTACTAGCAAAATAATACCAACTGCAGACGTCTGTAGAAACTGAATGATCAGATTTGCTTTTTTGCATCTCAAATCTCTCAACTGCTTGGCTAAATTTTCCAAACCAAGCATAAGAACTCTGCATCAAGGCATACAAAGATTAATGGAGATGACAAATCTTTTCCAACTCCCTCCGAGTAACAAATCCGGGTGTTTGCTCCATATAAACTTACTCTTGAAGATCTCCATGCAGAAAAGTATTCTTAATATCTAGTTGATGCAAGGGCTGATTGTGCACTGCAGCCATGGAAATAAATAACTTGAGAGATGTTGACCTAGCAATAGGAGAAAATGTATCAGAATTCTACTCTATAAGTTTGGGCATATCCTTTAGCAATTAGGCGAGCTTTCAACCGATCAATTAATCCATCAGGATTTACTTTAATGGAGAAAACCCATTTACAACCAATAGCTTTATTCCCTGCAGGTAAGGTTACCTAATCCCAAGTACCATTCTTTTTTACAGCATTAATCTTCTCTATCATTGTAATATGCCATTCTGAATAGGATAGAGCTTCATGAACAGTTTTAGGAATTTGGATAGAAATAGAATCAAGAGATGCTATAAAAGAACAAGAAGAGAGTGACAAATGGTCATACGACACAAAAGACGAAGTGGGATAAGTACATTGGTGTTCACCTTTATAAAGAGCAATGAGAAGGTCATCCTTAGAGACTGAATTTGATGATTAAGGAGTTGGTTCGGAACATGCATCAAGGGCTGGTTTAGAAGTATGTAGTCTGCGGGAGTAGACCTGAAGGGGAGGTTTAGGCGTAGGAATAGTAGAAGTAACTGTATAAATTAACAAATCATCCTTCTCTCCCTGACCTACATTGTTAGAAGATGGAGAGAATGAGGTATTCTCAAGAAAAGTAATAGCAACCGACACCAGGTATTTATCAAGACTAGGACAATAGCTTCTATATCCCTTTTGAACATGAGAATACCTAAGGAAAATACACTTAAATGACTTGGAATTAAGTTTTGTAACTTGTGGACGCATATTGCGAACAAAACTAGTTCAACCGAATACCTTTAGTTCAGTAGGAAACAGGGGTTTATTTGGGAAAAGCGTATGCAAAGAAGTCTTACTGTCAAGAACAATTGAAGGCATGCAATTAATTAAAAAACATGCTGTGGATACTGCATCAGCCCAAAAGTGTTTGGGAGCATGCATTTGAAACAACAAAGCTCTAGTAGTTTCAAGTAAATGTCTATTCTTTCTCTTAGCAACCTCTTTTTGTGACGGCGTATCTACACATGGAGTTTAGTGAATAATACCATTTTTAACCATGTAAGATTGGAAATATTCAGATAAATATTGTTTGGTATTATCACTTTGCAGTATTTGGATTGAAGTATTAAATTGGGTCTTAATTTCAGCACAAAAGAAATTGAAGTGAGAGAATAACTTAGAACGATTCTTCATTAAATATAACAAAGTCATACGAGAGTAATCATCAACAAAAGTGAGAAAATACTTATCTAGTTTTAGACATTAGTGGAAAAGGACCCCATACATCTAGATGGATTAACTCAAAAGCAGCATTCGCTTGTTTATTGACTCTAGGACTTAGACTAATGCGATGATGTTTCGCATATTAACAAGAATCACAATGTAAGGACTCTAAACTATGAAACTGAGGGCAAAGTTTCGTTAATAAAGGAAGAGATGGATGATCTAAACGACAATTTACTTCAAATGGATTTGTAGCTTCAGAGCAAGCAATGGAACGTGGTATCCTTGTGTCTAGGGATGCAACTGGGGTGGGTCATTATAGGGTATTCGGCCCGTTCGAACCGTTAAAAACCCTATAAGGTCGCGGGACGGTTAGGGAAATTACATGCAGACCCTATAGGGTTTCGGGTTGGGTTCGGGTCATTAAAAAAACCCGATGGGTAACTCGAACCTATCATATTAATAAATAATTTAAAAAATTGAGTTTTAAATTTTAAAAAACAAAATCCTACTAATTTTTGTCTTTAAGAATGGTTGTTAATAGTTTTAACTTTATTTTGTCTTTTTTTTTTCTAATTTTTAATTTTATCTCTTAAAAAATTATTTTTATAATATTATTAATTTTTGTTGTTTTAACAAATAAAATAGCTAGTTTTATGAGCCTGTGAATTGACGAGTGTGTTGTAGCTAACCTAGCTCAGTTTAGACTATACTGAAGTCTAGTTGCCAGCCTACCACCCAATATTTTGTTGGAAGATGCAATTGAATTTAACTAAGAGTTGAAAATGGTTAAAAAAAAAAAAAAGGAAATGCAGCTGGTCTCGAGACGAGGCGGGTTAGGGTCAAAACCTTGTAGGGACGGGTTTGGATATTGAATAAAAAACCCTATAAGGTCGCGGGACGGGTTTGGGATACCCTATTAGGAATTGGGTCGGGTTCGGGTCTTATGTGACCCGTCCCAAACCCGTCCCGGTTGCATCCCTACTTATGCCTAGAATGTGGGGACCTTCGAATTCATGCCCTTTACCAATAATTTTTCTTGTCATAAAGCCTTAAAGTAAGTAATAGTTAGGGAAAAATGAGATGCTACAATTAAGTGAACAAGTAAAATTACTAATAGAAATTAAATTGAAGGACAAATCAGGCAAACTTAAAACGGACAATACATGAACTAATGGTTGGATTAGCTGTATCAAATTTTAAGGACATGAGATGTTGACCCATTAGCTAAAGTAATAGGAGAGCAAGAGATGTTGGATTGGATAGTAGTCAATAAACTGAGGTTACTTGTCATGTGGTCTATGGCACTAGAGTCAATGACCCATTTGGAGGATGAAGAAACACGACACATGTTTGGTTTAACTGTGTCAGCGATGACAGTAACAAAAGTAGATGAAGACGTTAGCAATTCTTGATACTGTAAGAACTTGGTATATTCATTTGTAGAAACCATAATAGATATTTCAGATGCACTAATGGAAGAGGCAATATTTGTTGTTTGAAATCTTTGATTCTTATTTTGTAATTTTCTACGATCATGCTTCATATGTCCTGGCTTACAACAATAGTGATACATAGTCACTCTAGATTTTGTATCCTTTATTTCTCCCATAACAAAAAAATATCCACAAACAGCAGCAGCAAATAATATAGGAACAAAAAAAATAGTCATGATGTAACGAAAACAAACTCAATATATGAATCCAAACCCATTTCTACGCTAACCACCATACTCGACCGAACCACCATTGTTGTAATGCCAGTCACCCGAAATATCAGACCACTAAACAAGTGCCAAATTGAACTAAATGAACGCCAAATTGATTTTACCAATACAGGCTACCAAAACGCCGACCAAACATCCCAACTAACTACAATCACCAAACACACACCTACGGCCACAAACATGACTCAAAACAAAACACAACATTGACTAAATAGACAAAACTCAAACCAAACACGAATTATCACCGCCATAACTTCTGATCACCACCCATCACAAACATTGCGTTCTATTCACTCATGCACAGAACCTATCAAAAATCTGAAGTTCTAATCTTCATGAAAGTTCCATACTTAAATACGTAACATGCAATGGAAGCACACTCCTAGGCTGTACTGTTCCAAGCGAGTCAAACAATGGCGGTCAAAGTTGATTCCAACACCACATGTGCCCTCACGCTCCGGTGCTTGAAGATTGGCACGAACCCTCTAATGGCGCGTGAGTCACATGCTGCTCCTTTGGAGACTGAACTCTCCAGAAACTCTAATTGGAGGATGGCCTTTCTCGGGTTTTGTACCAATTTACTTCTATATTTGAAAATAAATCCTAAAATACCCGTTTTTGAAAAGGTATTCTCAAAATACCTAATAAGAAATGCATTCCAAGAATGCATTCGAATAGCATGAAAAATGGGGTTGGGAGTCGAACGCATATAGGGATGCGGGCAAGCAAATGAGCTATAAGCGCTAGGCAGGCAAGCGACGAGCGCGGCGAGCAAGAGACCTGGGCGAACGATGGCAGCAAGAGACCTAGGCGAGGGATGATATAGGGCAACCGAATGCATGTGGGGAATGCGTTTGTCAAGAAAATTCGAACCCATATACTGCATGCGTTCGAACAGGTGAAAAAAATTCCAACCGCATTCCTTATATGCGTTCGACTCCCAACCCCATTTTTCTTGTCATTTTTTGTGCTAATATTCGAACGCATACTTTGAATGCGTTTTTGGTTGGGTATTTTGGGAATATTTTTTCAAAAGCGGGTATTTTGGGATTTGTTTTCAAATATAGAGGTAGATCGGTACAAAACCCGACCTTTCTCCTTAGGCTAGCTGAGTTGAAGAAAGATTAGGTCAAAGATGACCAAATACTCTCAAAGATTCGTACGTAATCACAAATTTGAGAAGCATGTAAATTACAAATTTTGGGAACATAGCTTTGATACCATGGAATTTGTAGTGAATAATGGGAAAATTGTATATATTTCATGATTCATAAGTTACATATATATACATGATGTAATTGACTAACAAAGGAAAGAAAATCCCTATGTAAGACTAGACATTAATATATATATATATATATATATATTTACTTCCTCATTTAAGATTAGATATTAATATATTTACTTCTTATGACATCACACTTGCTGGATACGTTATGTATGGTCGAGTGTCAAAAAGGAAATACAAGTTTACAAACCAACCATTGACACATTCTTTTATCAACAATCACCTCTTTGAATTATTCTAATTGTGGTTTAGACTAATTGAAGAGGAGAGAACTTTTATCACTAATAGGGTAAAAATACTTGATTATGTTTTGTCAATATTAAGATATCATGATAAAACTTGGAAACATCTAATCCTTGAAAAAATTGAGGAGGCATGGATTTTAAGACCTTGAAAGATAGACGTCTTATATGTAAATAAAATGGCCAAATATTTTTTTTTTATTTAAAGAATTAAGAAAAGACAAAGATAAATAAATTAAACATTCTAAGATAAAAGCCTACTTTTTTTTTCCTTATCAAGTCCAATCTTGTTCCTGAGTCTTTATCTTGAAAAACACAAAAAGGAAAATGTGGCATGATATTTAAGATCATGGACAAGCTTTTGAATGGAAACAAGACATAATGACAATTTAATTATTAAGGACATTTTTGAGAATAATTGTGGGTGT
The DNA here is from genome assembly GCA_024138025.1 of Combretum micranthum. NCBI lineage: Eukaryota > Viridiplantae > Streptophyta > Magnoliopsida > Myrtales > Combretaceae > Combretum > Combretum micranthum. The sequence goes on along the minus strand of JAMXBD010001842.1, from coordinate 89,687 downwards.
GAAATCTATGTATCCCGATATTAACATGGTTGGTAGCAACAAATGTTCTTGCACCAATCCAACTACCTTCGACATTGACTTTACCAGCCTACAATGTTAATTATTAACTAAAATGGTGCTAAATCTATCAACAAAGAATAATTAATTATATGCAGCTCAGTTCATATATTTAGAAGTATAAAATAGAGAATATTGACCAAAGAATGTAATTTTCTACTAAGAAGATGTGTGAAAATTCGGTCGTTCTTGTAGTCACATGATAAGAATGTTCCAAATGTATGGTGGGTGTTCTATTGTTTTGCTAGGGAGGGATGTTGGGGTTGGAAACTGTTATTAAATAAGTAAAAAGGAGAATAATTATATTGTTATCTCGTCTGTCATATACAAAATGAGAATATATATATATATAGAGTTATCAATCCTACCTATTTATACCTACCACTACCAAACACGTAATTAATAATAATATCTAATATATACTAATTTATATTTCTTAACACTCCCTTCAAGTTAGAGTTTAGATATCAATCATGCCTAACTTATTATAAATATCATCAACTTTAACACTATTCAACTGTGCTCTAGTCTTGATATGTCTTGTGGAGATCAACATCTGTTGTAATTTTTTCTTTTTCGAGGATGAAAAAGGGTTGCATCTTGCATGCATCTCCACTTGTAGAAAACAAGAGGGAGCGTTGAACACTTTATGTGGCTTGTGGCCTCATGCACCTGTTTGTTGGTTGCCAGAGCTTGTTGAAAAAGTATGTCGAGCGGTGGTCTCTTCTATACAAACACTCTTTAGGGTGTGTGTAGGATACATACGTTGCTCACTAGGGCAGCTAGGATAGAATTTCTTCCTAAAGGGTAGTGAGAAATAATAAGTGCATTCTCCAATGTGTGTTGAAGATCTAAACATTGCTCACTAGGACAACTAGAAAGAAAAACCCTAATTTTATAAAAATGTAATTTTTATTAGGGCTCTGATACCATGTTATTTGATAAGTAAAAAAGAGAATAATTGTATTGTGATCTCATCTATCATATATAAAATGAGAATATATATAGAGCTATCAATCCTACCTATTTCTACTTATCACTACCAAACACATCATTAATTATAATATCTAATAATACTAATTTATATTTCTTAACAGAATCAATACTGGTCCTATAATGGACATGAGGGAAAAGAAAACAAAATAATTGGAAATTATTTAAAAAAAAAAAAAAATGAAGAAGCCATGCTGCAATGCAGGCATGCTTCGCTTTTGGTTTATCATACTTCTATCGTGCTTTAGTTCGAATTGTTCAGATGTTAAAAAAGGCCCAATCGAGGTAAATCTAAATGGGATGAAAGGAGTAAAATTGAAATTGAAAAGAAACAAGGTGGCATAAGTTGCGTCAAACTGTCAAATAGGAAAGATGCACACCTGATTTAGAAGATAAATTGGGATGTTATGGCATCACTATATTGTTTGATTACATATATAATGTCTGCTTTTATTTATTTTAAGAGATGCAATTGTTTATGGATATTATGCAACCCAGTCATTTTTTATTGTGCTCTAATTCATATTGTAGATAACGATATTAGAAAGGGAGAAATCTTCAAACCAGCAGAATCTTGATAATGTTGTTGATCTGGCTACTGAACAGAATATATCTGCAAGGCAGAAGTTTGAGGAGGTATATGTTCATCTAGTCTACTCATCTGTGGCTCATGGATTTCAAAAATTAGTTTGTGCACACGGATGTTAGCATAGGCCACAAAGTTCTGCCAATATGGGTCTATGTTATCATCGATTTTTTTGTTAAATAAAAGGAAAAAAAAAAAAATATGAGAGGTCATTGTATATATTTGACATGCATGTTTATATTTCAAAGTTAATCTGCATTACAACAGTGAGGAACAGGAAATGTCTGCTTTTTTTTTTTATGAGTGCATGGAATGATTATATCTCAGGCTTTGTGACACAAATTGTCTCCATGTGTGTTGTCTTAAGTTATCTGAAGAACTTCTAATTGCTCAAGAAGAAGCAAAGATTGCTCATGAAAGGCATGCTTATGTTGAGTCAAAGCTATCTTCTAATGTAAGAATTTGTTGCTTGTGTTTTTACTGTTTCTCCCAAAACATTGGCCTTCGTTCTTGATTTTGTGAGTAATAATCTTTGAAGGTGTGTAGAATGAGTTATCTATTGAATTTTCCAGGAAGCTGATGAGATCAAGCTTGCAATGGAAGTTCAAGATTTGTATAAAGAAGTCCATAACATGATAAGTGTCATTGACCAGAGTCTTGCTCTTGAGGATGAGCTTTTCCAAACTTTGTCTTCTATGACTAAAACATTTGATGTGAGTAGTCGCACAGATGAGCCACCATCTGGAGATGAATAATGAACGTATTTTGTTGAAATTCTTTTCATTTGTTAAAACTCTTGTTCTTTGTAATGCGGGACTGATTTGAAGGCTCAGATTTTGTTTTTAATGTAGGATCTTAAGGCCCTTTCAGCTGATACTGCTTTGCAGCAAAGAGAAATTATAGAAAGTCAGCAGAAGCTTCTTACTCAGATGAAGCAAAGAGTCTCTGGGCTTGAAATAGAGAAGGTGGTTTAGATGCTATAGAAATGATGAAAATGGAACTTGTACTTTATCTCATAAGTTTTCTTTGAATCTATTCTGAATATGAATTGCAGGTTTTATTAAATAATCTGTTGTATAATAAATATAATAGCTCGTATCATATGTATAAGTTTAAGTTTTTAGATTAAACGGTTATATTGCTAACCTTAACATGATAGGCTATGAGTTTGAATTCTTGTGCATTTGTTAGAATCCTATTCAAATTAAGTTGTTTACTTGATGGGTCTTAGTCAAAATCAAAGTCGAAGTTCCAGCCCACCAGTGAGGTGGAGTGTTGTATAATAAATATAATAGTTCACGGTACATCTATAAGCTTAAGTTTTTAGATTAGATAGTTGTGTTTCTGACCTCAAATAATTGTCCTTGTAATCTCGAGGAGCAAATTCAAGACTTAAAAACTGATGCAGAAAATTCTCATAGGACCTTCAGTGTAAGGACATTACTTTAATGTCTCTGTTTGGCTTTTGCATATGTTCTCTTAGTGGATGTTGTTGTTTTAGGAGCTCAAGGAACAGCATGAGTTGGAAAAGATAGAGTTATTGATGCAAATAGATAACCTCCAAAAGGAAATATCACATTTATCATCATCGATGCTGGCAAAGGAGAACGTGCATTTGAAGAAAGATTTGGAGGAAAACGAATTAAGGTTGAAGGAATCAGAGTCCAAGCTCAAGAATGCTGTCCAAGAAAAGACTAAGCTTGAGGTGTTTTACAACAGAATTGTTTTTGTGGTGCCAATTTATCTCATTCAAATTGAAAATAGATCTGTTTAATTTTAGGGAGAGAGAGCAACTGCAGAGCGGGAACTGAGGATGTTGCGTAATCAGAAGGTTCTCTTAGAACGTGATATCAACAAGCGTGAGTCCATTGCTGGAAGGCGCCGTGAGTCCATGGCTGTTGATCCAAAGAGAACAAAAGGTCAAGTTGCTCTATTGGACCAGACAATGCAGGTAATAATGACTTGACGTGTCCCTAGTGAAATATTTGCTTTAGCTCTATTGTTTCCTTGTCTTTTTTTTGAATTATGAAGCCAGTTGAACTGTACTTAGCCATATTGTTCAATGGCATCAACATGGTATTCCATGCAAGCCATCATTCCTCTCTCTCTATGGATAGGTTTCCAACTGATAGAATTGAAGTGTTTGATTGGTTGTTATTGCAATAATAAATCAAAAGGGATGAAATTAAGCTGCTCCTATTCACTCAAGAATGATGAAAAATGAGAAATGTGTCGACTGTCTTCTTTCTCCTCCCTTTGTGCCAGCCTCCATAACTAAATTTGTTCCTTAATCCACTACTTTACTTAATTTTACAACTATCCCATGTAGTTTGCTTTGCTGTTATTATTTTTTCCAACTTCTTGTTTATACAACTACACCATATAGTTCAATATGCTGTTACTATATTTTCCAATGTAATCAAACCTAGACAAGACCAGCCATTTAACTGGAATGGCACTGACCTTAAGCCACATCACCAGCCAGACAGTGGAATTGCAGAACTGGTCTACCTAAGGTTTTTAAATTCAGTAAAATCTTAGTACTATCAAGCCCTTTTGTTTCTGTTACATAATAAATATAATAGCCCATGTTATATCTACAAATTTAAACTTTTAGATTAGATGGTTAAGGTACTAACCTTAACACGGTATCAGAGCAGGAAATCAATAGTTTAAACTGTTGCTCACTCATTTCAACTCCATTAAAATTAAGCCGTCACTTGATGGGCCTCATGAGACAAGGTCATTTGATTTATATTAGCTACAGTTCTGGAATTCTCAATGCTTATAGAGTATTCTGTATATATTTCTCTTTTAATTATAATATAATTTTTATTTTTATTTTTTATCGATAGCAGTTTTTACCCTAGCTGAATTTGGCTCAGCAGCTCTTGTGCCCTAGTCAATACAGGGGGTCTATCAAGACAAGTGATATTTATCACAAATTCCTCTTTTGTGTTTCTGCAGCTTGTGTAAGAGGAAACGATTATTATGCTTAAAGTACCAAGGACTTGGGAACTTAAAATCAGTCATTATTACAGCATCATCTGCTTTTATTTGAACCTTGTAATCTGAATGGTTCTCACTCAATATTTCATTGATGTTTTTACAAAAAACCTGATTTTGTAGATCCCATGGGATCCTTTTGTGGCTGTATATATATTTGTATAGTCCTGTGAATAAATATAACTTTTGTACCAAAAAAAAATCTACATTTGTAGAAATTGACTCATCCGGACGAAAACCTCTAAGGCACTTTTTCTTAATGCCTGGAAAACATTGCTTTTCCAGAAATGTTTGTAAAGAAAGCATAGATGGTCAGAACAGTCTTTTTTTTTTTTTAATGCATGAGTATAACTCTAAATAATTTATAGGAAGAATACAAAAAGCTCGAAGTTCTTGCATTCGAGATGGAGGCAACCATCGCTTCTTTGGAAGAGGAATTAGCTGCTGCCTGCAAGGAAAAGGAGGAGCTGTTCTATAAAAATGAAAAATTGTCCTTGGATCTGGAAGTCCAATCAGATAAGATGAGTACTTTATATGCAGATATCAGTATATTGCAGGAAGAAGTTTCTAACCTGGTAGGGCTTTTTCCCTCCATAGTTATTGAACTTTCTTCTTCCTTTTTACTTTACTTGTTGTTTCAGCTTACCTTATTAGTTATTGCTATGGTTTGTTCTTTCCTTTCCCTCAGAGTGTAAAATTGGAAGAATCAAAATCCTACCAGCAAAATTTGGAAGAATCCATGAAGAATTTGGCAGAAGAAAAGGAAGAGTTAGCTATTGTAGGCATAACTTGAGTTGAATCTGGTGGTCTTGCACGATTCTTTTCCCTTTTTCTCAGTTTCTTTTTTCTGATCATGCATTGATTTTTCAGCAACTTACCAACGCATTGTTAGAAATGGAGGAGGATAAAGTGATATGGTCTGCTAAAGAGAAAGCCTCAGTCAAAGCCATAGAAGAAAAAGGGAAGTTGCATGATTTGGAGATACGGACACTCTCAGAAGAAATATCAGAGGTACTGCATCACGTAGTTTTACCAATCTTATGGATGTTTTGTGAAGTCATATATTTGTGGCTTCAGGACCTTTGTCATTGTAATATAAGCACACTAACATGACTGTTTTAATGTATTCCTTGTCATCCTTCTTATGATATTGGGGCGGTTGGTTTATCTTTAGTATCATGCTTAAGAGGCATCTATCTTTGTATCTAACTCTAATCAAAAGAACATTAAAAAAAAAAAAATATTCTGGAGTGTCCTGACTTGGATATTTCTTGAAATTTTAGGTGAGTAAGGAACTACAATCCTTCAGAGAGCAATGCAAAATTCTTGAAGAAAAATTGCAGCGTTCTGAAGATGATGCACAGAAGGGGAAAAAACACAGGTTCTGATAATATTTCTTGAAGCCACATTCTGGGGATTCTTAATAGTTGCTGCTGTGACATCATTCTGTTATATGGATGCCTGCACGTGTTTTATTTTTATCTCTGTTAGTGTATAACTTTATTGAAATACATATACCTAGTTATCTACAAGTTAAAATTTTTTCCAACCAAATTATTTAGGAAAAAAATTACTTAAGCCTTTTTTATCAACTGGTTTCAGATTAAGGTTTATTTGGATTGTATGATTTTTATTTGTATCAGATCTATATCTATAACTTATTAGTATCATATTTGTATTTATTTGTTTAGTTTATTTATGAGTAAAACTATCAGTTTTTTATCATATTTGTTTTTTGATAAACATCAGTTTGGAAACGGTAAAAATATGATTTTAAAATAACTAGAATATGATGAAACAAATAGATCCTTAATATTGTCGTGGCACTAGTATTACCTCTGTCGCTTAGTTCTTTAAATATTTCGTCACATTTTCTGGCTCTCTTGCCTGTTGTAGCAATTTCAAGTCATGTTTCTCAATTGCCTAAGCATTCCTTTCAATTTGGCCTTAGAAAAATATTCCCTTTTTGTCTGTTGCAGTGATTCTGTCATAGTTATGCACATATATCTATTGGGTCATCCTCCAAATGTGCTGCTAAATTATTTCCAAGATGTCTGATTCTTGGTCATGTCTTCGTCTTCCTGTGCTTGGTTAGAGCTTCTTCTACATTCCATATGTTTCCATTTGGTTTCTTCAGTTTCCAATGCAACTTTTCCAAAAACAAACAATGTTGGCACTTGGCACCTTGCAGATCAGTGGCCTCAAATACACAAGTAGCTTCACTTCTCTAGTTGATTTTGATTTCTCTTGTGGAACTGGTTGGCAGAAAGTTTGAAGGCGCAGATGTAATTTTTGTTGTTTGGAGTAAATTAAAGACAGTTGAATTTGATGTTGTTTCGATGGAATAAAAACATGTGATCGCAAGGTGCTCTTGCCATCAGCTATAAAGGGAACTTTTGCTCAGCTAATTGATTTAAAGTACTTAGATAATGCAAAATACATTTACATACAAGATAGACTGGTCATCATTTGTGAACCACAGTTTGTATGAGTGGAACTCGTGTCTAGCATTGTTTCAAAAAAATAAAAATAAAAATACGTAAATACAAATTATACAAAAAAAAGCCAAATAAGTGTTGCTATGTCGCACTTCGAGGGGACATACAAATATTTCTATTCGTATCGCATGTCCAAAGCGAGATATAGCTACCTAGGTGATAAAAGTTTTAGGAGCCTGTGGATTGCACATTGGATGTGCCATACAGGTTTTGGTTCTATATTGCATGTTCAACATGCGATATATGTATAATTATATGTATATTGCACGTTGAACGTGCGATACATATGCAATTTAAAAAAGTGCGATATAGCGATATTATTCCTATAATTTTTTTTTCCAATTTTCTGAAAGTATATTATATATGTAATATTCTCTAGTTCGTAATTCGTATACATTGGAATCTGCTGCTTCCTTTTGATGGAGTCTGGTCTTGCCAAGTTGCATATAATGTTGATGCAATTATGTCATGCTGTGTTTCCATTAGATTATGGAGATCTTTAATTGATGTATCTTTCACAATTTGCTATTTTTGTTCCATTTTTTGTGTTGGATGCATAAAACGTTTAAATTTTTAAGGTACTTCTATATTGAGTAGAAAGCTTACTTGTATAATTATTCTACAGTCTCGAAATGGCTTCAAGGGTTGATCAACTAAATAAAGACATGCAATTAGCTGATGTGGAGAATAGACACTGTCAAGAAGTAAGTTTCTATGCACTTGTCGAATCTCATGAGTGCCATGACTGTTATTGAAGTTTTTCTGAATTGTGCAATTTTTATTATAATTCGTTTCATCTTTAGCTGCTGAAGTTGGATTTTGAGTCACTTTCTTTGGTGCAAATTTTGAGTCACTTTCTTTGGAATATGAGAAATGTTCTAATGAAGTGGACATACTTATTAAGGAACTAAGTTATCTCAAAAAGGAAAGGGAAGATTTGTTGGTTAAACTGGAAGGTTTGGAAAAGCAAGTTCAATCTCAAGATGATGACCAGGTTAGCTCTGCTCTCAAGGAGGGATTTATGAAACTTATCATGTTTTTCTTTATGAAATTGATTATGTGTACTTGCTTCATAAAATCTTGAAGGTCAAATTGTTAACTATCAGGAATGAAAATGAACAGGATATTATGAAGACTCATCTTGAAGAGAAACAGAGGATCATGATTGAACTCGAATATGTCCAAAGAAGTACCAGTGAAAAGGTATTTCTAAATTTAAGTACATTCTCATACCATACTATGATTATGGTATGGAAATAATTTGCATGGTGTTGGTCGGTTCTAGTTATTGGAGGCAGAAGCCCGGGCAGATATATTAATTCAAAAAATCGACAATCTGGAAGTGAAGCTGCATAATGTAAGTTCGACTTATATCATGTTTCTTCTAGGCTTGTGAATTTGATATTGCATATAATCTGTGTGGGTTGTATCACACGTGATGTTCTTTAGTTAAGGCTATTGTATATGGATTCACGCCCTGCAACAACCAAAAACCTATCTGCAAATGGTCAATGGTCAATGCTAAACATGTAACAGTCAACTATCCAATTGATTAAGCTGGACTTGACCAGCCCCACTTGCATAGCCAATGGTCCATTTGGGCTACAGATTTTGGGTTAATGGAATTGGTTTTTATCTACGAGGAAAACTGAGCTTGTTTCAGAATTGATTTGTGTTATTTATGTCTGAAGCTTTCTACAGTGGGCTCGGTATCCTGATTCTCCAAAATGCCCTCTTGCCTCAGAAAGGGAGAAGAGCTCTATAGTTGTTCTCCTTTGTAGTTAATGATGTTTCTTGTTGTGTTATCCTGAGCATGGTTTATGATTTGATATTGTACAAGCAGGAAGAGGTAAGCAATAGTAAGGAGAAAGCAAAGCTGAGGATGAGACTCCGGGGAACACAGGCGAAGTTGGACGCATTCCGTAGTAGGTACTCGGAGTTATTAAATGAGCAAAAGATAATGGACAGGAAATATGAGGAGGGTTCAGGGAAGCTGAAGGGTCTTCTGGCTCAGTACGGTGTTGAAATTCTAAACCTTAAAAAGCAGCTAGCAGCTGCAAATGCCCACCAGGGCACCACCTGAGAGAGTAACCCTCGTCATATAATTCATGCTAATTTATTTATTTATTATTATTTTTTTTTTTTTTTTTTTGGCTCAAGACTGCTGCATTTGGCAAAGTTGGCTTTACGGTTCATTTTGGAGCATAAAAATAGGAATTTTTGTTCAAGGGGATACTTTCAAGAGATTCTTCAAGGATTTGATTTTGATTTTGTTACTGTATATGAAACGCCAGTGCATACTGGTCCAAAAATGTTTGGACCTGCCGGACTCCATTGTATATAAATAGACCGCTCTAATTCTTTTTCTTTCCCATATTAAAATTGGTTATTGTGAACAGGTATTTGTTGACTTTGCGGCCTTTAAAAGTGTTTTCTAAATTCACCGCTTCTGGAAGGTGATCGGTTTACCAATTTACTCGTAATAAAATCACATGTTGATATATTAATAAAAATATTATCTTTACTTGATTTTGTAATTGACCACTTGAAGTACAAAAGTAATAATTGGCCAAAAAAAGAAAGGTACAAAAGTAATAATTTGTTATCTAAACTTTGTCTACTTAACTATTTAAACTTTACTAAAATTTTAATTGGTATTATAAATTTTATGTTTTATTAAATTAGATTAATTAACCAAGATAAGATAAGAAAAAAACTTAAACAAATAGATGCAGTGGAATAAACAAATTAAAACTAATTAACAAATAAGCATAGATAAAAAACACAGAGAGAGAAAAACAACATAAGGATTTAACGTAGAGTTTGATCCACTGCTTACTCTCCACGGTGTAAATGCCTCAAAGAGGATTTTTATCACTATATTGATTATTCCAAAATCAATACATCTCTTAGACGAGGAATTATAATAATGCTTATCATAATATAACTTTTACAATTACCTTTCACAAAGGACTTCCACTTGAAAAATCAAGTGTTGTGCTGGTAACACACCATCAGACTTCAAATGCCTCCCACTGAGGACTTCCTGCTTAATCACAATTAGGACGATGCTGGTAACTCTAGATCAAACTTCAAATGCCTCTTATCAAGGATTTCTCGTTGCCTTCAATGAAGGACTTCTCTTTACTTCTACGAGGACTTCACTTTGCCTCCATGAGGACTTTTCTCAATGCTTCCCACTGAGGACTTTTAACTTTGCCTCCACAATGATTTTTTACAAATGCCTCATTTGATGACTTTTTACAAACAGCTTCTATATGAGCGGATTTACAAATTGAAAGTTTCTTAAGGAAATATATAAATTTCCTTTACAAAGAAATGCTCCTACTTAAGCAGATTTACAACAGGGAATACTTTGGGAATTTTACAAATTCCTTTTACAAACTGAGCCTCTTAAATCAACTTTTGTAAATCTTAAACAATGCTAAAAAACTTTCGTTTAGAGTGTATCAACAAACTTAGAAACAGAGCACTAATTGTTCTCTTGAAAAAAATTTTCAAATTAACGATAACGAGAACAAAAACATAAGTGAGAAAAAACTTTACAAAACGTTGTTTTTGTTTTTACTGTGAGTTCAAAAATTCTAATATTTCATTCTTTTTCAAAGAGATTCGGAAAATGATATTTATAGCTCTCGATAAAAATTTGCCCGTTATCAAAAAGTTTCTGACAACTCATACTTGTGTTTAATGAACTTAACGTTTTAAAAACGTGTAAAAGTCAAAAACAGAGAAAGAGCATTAAATGTGTTTGATACATGCATCAAATATATTTCAACAGTTCTTTTCATTTTAAAGTCGATGGCAAAATTTCAGTCGAGGTCTGAGGTCGAGGCTTAAATTTCAGCCCTTGACTTCATAAATTTTGCCCAAGGCCAAATTTATGAAGTCGAGGTCTGAGGTCGAGGCCTAAACTTCAGCCCTTGACTTTATAAATTTTACCCAATGGCAAATTTTCTAAAGTCAAGGGCAAAATTATGAAGTCGAGGCCCGAGGTCCAGCCTAAACTCAACCCTCGATTTTATAAATTTTACCTAATGGCAAACTTTCTAAAGTCTAGGGCAAAATTATGAAGTCAAGGCCTAAACTTCAGCCATTGACTTTATAAATTTTGCCCAAAACTCCGGCCCTTGGCTTCACGATTTTACCAAAAACTTTAGCTCTTGACTTCATAGTTTAGCCCAAAACTTCAACACTTGATTTCATAGTTTTGCCCAAAACTTTAGGCTTTAATTTTATAGTTTTGCCCAAAACTTTAAAACTTCACTTCACAATTTTGGCCAAAACTCAGTCTTTTGTCTTTATCTGATGAATAGTGCCTCCACTTTTTTTCTACTGGGCTCAATAGCTTTGTCTTTGATTTTTCTTCAACTTTTTGCTCTGTTTAAACTTAAACAACAGCAGAACAAATATAAAGCATATATATATATAAATATTTTAAGTATTTGACAATTAAGGATATTTAAATAATTAATTGTAATAATTATTCTCATCAAAATCATTCGTGAACATAAAGTTCAATAATCTCCTCCTTTTTGATGAGAATAAATATGCACAATCAATTCTAAAATAATTCTTAATTGTGCAAATACTTCTCCCCCTTTCTCATCAAAAAGAAAAAAATAAAGAAAAGAGAAATACAGACTTTGTTAAAAAAAATATTAACAAAATCAATTTTCTCCCCCTATAAAAACACTTTTCAAAAAAAAAAATTTCCCCCTTTTTAAAATAAACTTTGCTTCTTCTTTTTTTTAAGAAAAATCGAGATAGAAAAAAAAATTCTTAAAAAAAGGTGTATCCCCCTGGTTTCAAACAACCTTTGTTTTATTTAACTTTTTTTTTCTAAGAAAAATTAAAACAAAGCATAAATGAATATAACCAAATTCATAACAATAGAAAATACAGAAACAAATATCAGCATATAAGCATAAACACAAACATGCATGCAAGTGCAAATTAATATAAAGTCTGCTATATTTATCAACTAAGAGACTTAAGATAAGATTTTCAAGGAAGTTCTGATTCAAAAATATTTTAGCACTCATCAATTTTTAACATGCCCAATTCTCCTCTTAAAGTGCAAAACCGTTCATCACTCAAGGGTTTAGTAAAAACATCAGCAAGCTGATGGTTTGTATCAACAAATTCCAAGCAAATGTCCTTGTTTAGAATATGATCACGAATGAAATGATGTCTAATCTCAATATGCTTGGTTTTGAGTGTGAATGGGATTTTTAGTCAAATTTATAGCACTTGTATTATCACCGAATTGGTACACTTTCAAATTTTAAACCAAAGTCTAATAAAGTTTGTTTCATCCATAAAATTTGTGCACAACAACTGCCAGTAGCTATATATTCAGCTTCAGCAGTTGATAATGCAATAGAATTTTGCTTCTTTGAGTGCCAAGATATTAAAGAATTACCAAGAAAATGTGTCACTTGTGCTTTTCGATCTACTTTGCTACCAAAAGTCATATCAGAGTACCCAACAAGTTCAAAAGAAGTATGTTTGGGATACCACAAGCCAATTTCAATAGTGCCCACAAGGTACTTGAAGATGCATTTGACTGCACCCAAGTGAGATTCTTTTGGGCAAGATTGAAATCGTGCACATACACATACAAAAACATGATATCAGGTCTAGAAGCTGTTAAATATAACAAACTACCTATCATGCATCTATATCTTTTCACAAACATTTTTACCTTTTTCATCTTTGTCTAGTTTTACACTAGTGCTCATAGGTGTAGGTTTAGACTTACAACTATCCATTTTAAACCTTTTTAACAAATTTTAGTGTATTTAGATTGATTAATAAAGGTTCAGATTTTGATTGCTTAATTTGTAGCCCAAGAAAATAAGTGAGTTCTCCCATCATACTCATTTCAAATTCTTTTTGCATGGACTCAACAAAAACTTTTATAAGTGAAGAATTAGTAGCACCAAACACAATGTCATCTACATAAATCTGTACGATTAATGTATCAGAATTGTGATTTTTGATAAAAAGAGTTTATCAATTTTTCCTCTTGAAAATCCATTATTTATCAAAAAGCTACTAAGTCTTTCATACCAAGCTCTAGGAGCTTGCTTGAGACCATAAAGAGCTTTGTTCAATTTAAAAACATGATTGGGAAATTCATTATTTTCAAAACCCGTGGTTGCTACATAGACCTCTTCTTTTATGAAACCATTTAGAAAAGCACTTTTGACATCCATTTGATAAAGGATAAAATCTTTGTGAGCAGCATACCAAAAGCATTCTTATAGATTCTAGTCTTGCAACCGGGGCAAAAGTCTCAAAATCTATCCCCTCTTCTTGTGTATAGCCTTTAGCAACTAACCTAGCTTATTCCTAGTTACTATTCCAGATTCATCATTTTATTTCTAAAAACCCATTTTGTTCCTATGACAGTTTTATTTTTAGGCCTTGAACAAGATTCCAAACCTCACTTCTAGTGAATTGGTTTAGTTCTTCTTGCATGGCTTGAATCCAAAACTCATCTAAAGCTTCTTCCAAGGTTTTAGGTTCATGTTTTGATAGAAAAACTAGATTGGTTGTGTTTCTAAGAGATGATAGTTTGTACCTATTTGAAGTTTCACCTATTATTAAGTCTTTTGGATGTGAACTAGCATATTTCCATTCCCTAGGTAGATTACTGCATGCTCATGCACATCATCAACAGTAGTAGATTTTCAACAGCAAAACAATACCAGAATTTTCAACATCAGAACATGAAAGATCATTTATTCTATCACAAACATCATCAACATCATTATTAACATTTATAGGAGTCAAAAATCATAAAAAAAACATGTATAGATTCTTCTACAACAGAAGTTCTTTTATTATATACCCTATATGCTTTACTAGATGAAGAATATCCTAGAAAGATTCCTATATCAATTTAGCATCAAATTTTCCTAGAATTTTTTTCCATTTATTAAGATATAACACTTTGTGAAAGGGATGAAAATAAGAAATGTTTGGTCTTTTTCCTTTCCATATCTCATAGGGGTTTTCTTTATGATTGGTCTAATAAAAATTCTGTTTGAAATATAGCAAGCAGTATTGACAGCTTAGAAAAATATTTTGGCAAATTATTTTCACACAACATGGTTCTAGCCATTTCTATTAAAGTTCTATTCTTTCTTTCGGCTACACCATTCTGTTGTGGGGTTCTAGTGCTGAAAAAGTGTGTTCAATACCATATTTTTCACAAAAATTATTCATTTCAAGATTTTCAAACTCTCCCCATGATCACTTCTTATTGAAGCTATATTAAGACCTTTTTCATTTTGGACTTTCTTGCAAAATCTAAAAAAGACATCATTGGTTTCGTCTTTGAGGCAAGAAAGAAAGTCCATGAAAATCTAGAGAAATCATCAACAATAACCAAAGTGTATCTTTTTCCTCTAAACTCAAAGTTTGAGTAGGACCAAAAAGATCCATATGTAACAGTTGCAATGGCCTAGAAGTGGAAACTGCATCCTTAGCCTTAAAAGAAGTCTTAGTTTGCTTTCCTTGTTGACATGCTTGACAAATCTTGTCATTTTGAAAATTTAAACTTGGTAAACCTTTGACAAGATTTTTCTTTGCAAGTTTTGAAATTAATTTCATGTTAGCATGTCCCAATTTTCTATGCATAACCAATTATTGTCATTTTGAGAATATAGACATGTTTGACTTGATGATTTAAAATCATCTAAATTAATTTTGTAAATATTTTTATGTCTATATCCTTCAAAGCATACTTTTATTATCAATTCTTTCTATAGTACATCTTTTGGCATAAAATGTTACTTTAAAACCATTATCACAAAGTTGACTTATACTAAGCAGTTATGTTTTAGATTATCTACCAACAACACATCATTAATAACAAGATCTTTATTAAGGATAATGCTACTTTACCCAAAACAGTCGATTTTCTATCATCACCAAAGGTAACACTCCTTGATCCATCAAGTCCAGCTTTGAAAATTTGGAAGCAACTCCGGTATGTGCCTAGAGCATCCGCTGTCCAAGTACCATTTTTGTGCCACTTGAGGATCCCTACAAAGCAAGTTATTATTTCTTTGGTACCCATTTCTGTTTGGGTCCTCTTGGGTTAGAAACAGATAAAACTTCTTTCTTAGCCACCCAAACATACTTGCTTTTATGACCGAGAGCAAAGCCTTCCTTATTGCACACTTTGTGCAATATGGCCAGACTTGCCACAATAATTACAAGTGCCATAAGTGGCTTTTACAAACCGAGTCTATGAACTTATAATTCTGTGCCTATCATAGCCAATTCCATATTTGTTATGATCAGTTTTCTGCTCACCAAGGAGAGTATTTAAATTTTTCTCTCCTTGTGTGAATTTAGCTATGAACTTTCGAATCATCTAAGCTAGATTTCAGATTTATATTTTCTATTCTTAGCTCATCTAGCTCTTTCAGAAGTTCATTGTTATTGATGTTGTTACTAGTAGATCAGGTTTATTATCATCTTTTATAGTTTTAATTTCTAAATCTAAAAAATCATTTTCAATTTTTAATTTATCATTCTGTTCAACCAGAATTTTATTTTCTATTTTTAGTTTCTTATTTTTATTTCTAATTTCATTAATTTTAGATTCATGCTACTAAGATTTTCATGCAAGCTGTCTCTTTCAGAACCTAGAGCTGTTATTATTTCATCTTTTTCTTCATTTTCAGTTTTAAGCTCATTAATTTCATCTTGAAACTCTTCTAATCTAACTAAAGCATTTTGCATCATATTTTTAAGTTGTTTATTATCTTCTTCAGATTTTTAAACTTTTTTTATACATGTCAAGCAATTCATCATTAGAGCAGGAAGATGAAGGATTATTTACTCTCATGGATGCCATGAAATAACTCTTCTTCATCAGAATCTGATGACTCTCATCACTCCAAGTAGCAATAAGTGCTTCCCTCTTGGATCTTTTTTGTGCTTTCTTGAGGAGAGGCAGTTTGGTTGGATGTGTCCTGGTTTCTGGCACTTATAGCACACAACATCCTTCCTTTCCTTTCTAAACTTTGAGGAGCTGCCACTTAATAAATTTGTTGAAATTCTTTGCAAACAACAAACATCCTCATTTATCTCCTTCTTATCAGAATCATTGTTGGTTGCCTTCAGAGCAATAGCCTTCTTTTGGGATTCTTCACATTGATTCTTGATGAGCTCATGAGTTTTGAGTAAGGTTATCAAAATCAGCCCGGACCGGCCGGTTCAAACTGGTTCGACGGAACCGGCAATGAAGGAGGGCTAGGTTCGATGGTTCGCTCGTTTTTGGCGAGAACTAGATTGACCCGGTCAACCCTAGCGGTCGAATCGGGTTGAACCGGTTGACCTGGATCCCAAAAAATAAAAATAAAATAAAAAATTAGAAATTAGAAATTTAAATATTTATTCATATTTTCTTATAAATTTATAAAATATAATCATTAAATCATATTTATATAATAAATTAATTGATGAATTTGATCCAAATATAGATTTAATTGAGTGATTACACACATATTGGTCTTTCATAATTAAATTATCTCTTGTATTTTTTATTTTTTGTGATCCCGATTCGACCTCCGGTTGAACTCGGTCCGACTCCTCTACCCCTGACCCCCTAGCCTGTCCGGGTCAAACCCCGGTCCGGTTCTGACAACATTGGTTTTGAGTGCACCAAGAAGCTCTTCTTTTGTCAGTGTGCTAAGATCCCTGGCTTCCTCTATCGCTGTCTGTTTTGCTTCCCATTCCCTTAGCAATGATCTGAGTAATTTTGAATTTATTTTAACATTAGTAAAGCTATAGCCCAAAACACTCAAAGGATTAATGATCAATTGTTTCACTAGGCAGCATCTTGAAACTTTCAAATTGACCAACTAACAAGCTTATTTTAGTGTTTTTGATCTTTGAAGTTTCTTCATAAGTTACTTCAAGTTCATCCCAAATTTCTTTAGCAGATTTACAAGTACAAACTCTATTGAAATCACTTTCATTCAATCCACAATGAAAAATATTCATGGCAACTTCATTATAATCCAGTTTTTTCCAATCATCTTCTGAATATTGATCTTCGTTTTTATTTTCAATTGTAAAAGGTCCTTTTTCAACTACTCTCCATATTAATCTATATTGAGCTTTCAAAAATATTCATTCTACACTTCCAATAAGGGTAATTACCCCCACTAAGAAGAGGTGGCCTATTTATAGCTTGACCCTCCAAGAATCCTAGTGTATTAGAAGTCATGATCTTTTCTCTTTTGCATTTAAGCAATCAACCACAAGAGACCGTACTCTGATACCAATTGTTAGAAATAATACACAAGGAATACTTAAGAGAGGGGGGGGGGGTTGGGGGTGGTGGTGCATCAAGTATTACAAATTTTTCTATTTTATCAAACTAGATTAATTAACTAAGATAAGATAAGAGAAAACTTAAACAAATAGATGTAGTGAAATAAACTAATTAAAACTAATTAACAAATAAGTAGAGATAAAAAACACAAAGAGAGAGAAAAAGAAGCAACACAAGGATTTAACGTGGAGTTCGGCCCACTATCTACTCTCTAAGGTGCAAATGCCTCAAATAGGACTTTTACCACTATATTGATTATTCTAAAATCAATACACCTCTTAGACGAGGAATTACAACAATGCCTATCACAATGGAACTTTTACAATTACCTTTCACAAAGGACCTCCACTTGATAAATTAAGTGTTGTGCTGGTAACACACGACTAGACTTCAAATGCCTCCCACTGAGGACTTCCCGCCTAATCGCAATTAGGGCAATGCTAGTAACACCAGACCAGACTTCAAATGCCTCACACTTGGACTTCTCATTTCCTTCAACGGAGGACTTCTCTTTGACTCTACGAGGACTTCACTTTGCCTCCATTGAGGACTTTTCTTAATATCTTCCACTGAGGGCTTTTAACTTTGCCTCTACGAGGACTTCTTTTATAAATGCCTCCTTTGAGGACTTTTTACAAACAGCTTCTATATGAGTAGATTTAGAAATTGAAAGTCTCTTAAGGAAATATACAAATTTCCTTTACAAAGAAATGCTCCTACTTGAGTAGATTTACAATGGGAATACTTTGGGAATTTTACAAATTCCTTTGACAAACTGAGCCCCTTAAATCAACTTTTGTAAATCTTAAATAGTGCTTAAAATCTCTCGTTTAGAGTGTATTAGCAAATTTAGAAACAGAGCACTAATTATTCTCTTGAAAAAAAAATTCAAATAAACGATAACGAGAACAAAAACACAAGTAAAAAAAACTTTCCAAAACGATGTTTTCGTTTTTACTGTGGGTTTAAAAATTCTAATATTTCATTCTTTTTCAAAGAGAGGAGGAAAATTATATTTATAGATCTTGATAAAAATTTGCCTGTTATCAAAAAGTTTCTGACAGGTCATACTTGTGTTTAATGAACTTAATGTTTTAAAAACGTATAAAAGTCAAAAGCAGAGAAAGAGCATTAAATGTGTCTGATACATGCATTAAATACATTCCAACAACTCTTTTCTTTTTGAAGTCAGGGCAAAATTTCTGAAGTCGAGGTCTGAGGTCGAGGCCTAAACTTCAGTCCTCGACTTTATAAATTTTATCAAAGGGCAAATTTTCTAAAGTCGACGGTAAAATTATAAAGTCGAGGCCTGAGGTTGAGGCCTAAACTTCAGCCTCGACTTTTTAAATTTTACCCAAAGGCAAACTTTCTAAAGTCGAAGACAAAATTATGAAGTCGATGCCTGAGGTCGAGGCCTAAACTTTAGCCATTGACTTTATAAATTTTGCCTAAAACTCTAGACCTTGATTTCACGATTTTGCCCAAAACTTTAGCCCTTAACTTCATAGTTTAGCCCAAAACTTCAACACTTGACTTCATAGTTTTGCCAAAAACTTTAGCCTTTGACTTTATAGTTTTGCCCAAAACTTTAACACTTCACTTCACAGTTTTAGCCAAAACTCAGTTTTATCTTTATCTAATGAATGGTACCTCCACCTTTCTTCTACTGGGCTCGATAATTTTGTCTTTGATTTTTTTTCAACTTTTTGCTCTATTTAAACTTAAACAACAGCAGAACAAATACAAAGCATATATATATATATATAAATATTTTAAGTATTTGAGCAATTAAGGATATTTAAATAATTAATTGTGTAATAATTATTTTCATCAAAATTATTATGAATATAAAGTTCAACAAGATCTGCCAGGTCAGGGTTTAGGCCATGTTTGAACCGAAACTTGCTCATGACCATGAAAGGTTGGGCCGCGTTGGTTCAAACAAATGTTTCAAGGCCGGTTTATGCCCTTTGACCTATGAATGATTTTTTTAATTTTTCATAAATTTTTTAATTAAATTGATAGAAAAAACATATAATTAGATCATCATACAATAAATATATGGAGAATTTTAAATTACAAACTTGTGCATAACAAGTAAAGTTTATTAAAGAAGCACACTTGAATAAGAAAGTTATTTTGTAGTGCATATACTTAGGCTAAAAAAGCGTACTTGAATAAATGAAGGAAAAAAGGACAATTTCATAATAAATACTGTTTATTCACATTAAAATGAGTTTAAATATTTACTTATCATTTTTTTTGTATTTTTCTAATTTTTTGTAATTTTTTTTACTTGCCCTACTCTCTCGAAGACGAGTTGATCCCTTGAGTCTAGGGATGCAACCAGGGCTGGTCGTTATAGGGTACCCACCCACCCGCCTCGCTAAAAACCCTATAGGTCAGACCCTATAGAGTTTTGGGTAGGGTTTTGGGTTGTACTCATAACCCGTTGGGAAAACCCGACCCGATTTAATTAAAAAAAATTAAAAATTTTAGTTTAAGGAATCTACTTGTTCATTAGTTGAATGATGCTTTTCATATAATCATTTTATTATTCATGTATTAAGTCACATGATAGGATATAAATTATATTTACAATTAATAATCACTGACCAATTATCCAGAGAAGATCGATTTCCATGTGCAACCTCCCCCACTTTTTCAAAATTCATTTCTTTCCCACGCAACACAACAAAATATAAAAATTAAATTTCTCGGACAAAACAGATATTATATATATATAATGACAGATAAATCAAGAATATATGGATCGTCGTGTAGTGTCATCATATTATTATTATTATTATTATTATTATTATTTTGAGTTTGTATGTATTATATATATATATATATATATAGATATATGGAAGTCTTCTAATAAATAAATAATAGCTAGTGACTCTTTTCTAAAGCATATACAAATTCCGTCATTGTAATAATGCTTTCTACGATAATGCTATTATTGGTGTTTATATATACACAACACAGCTCGTCAATCCTATTAAGAAAAGTTTCTTGTATATATCTATTTGGTATTTATCTCAATAATCAATGTACATTATCGGGTCGGGTCGGTTTCTGGGACAGAATGACCCGTCTCAGACCCGCCCTGTTTACATCCCTACTTGAGTCGACCTTGACCGCCAGGCCAATAGGTTAGCTAGCAGGTCATGACCCATATGGCCGGACTGGGCTTCAGGCCATGACCTGCCCGTGATGGTTCGGGCTTGGTTGATAGTTCGACTCGGCCCGTACCTGTGTCTATATATTCATTTTACTTTACCTATGTGCCAATGTGATATAATGAAAAGATTATATGCTAGACATGTGATTTTACTTTGCTTTGGGTTGTGCGAAAAAAACGATGCGAATCGTGAATCGAATTAGACTAAATCGAATTGCATTGAAATTTTCATTTTTTTTAAATGGTTCGGTGAAGAGAAAACGGTTTGTGATTCAATTTGGGATCTTAAATCAAATTGTTTTCCATATTTAAAAAAAAAATTAAAACATATTATGTTTTTCCTTTAATTGTTTTATTAAAAAATCACTCATTTTTAAATTTATATGTATATGAGAATGAAGTTAGATTAGTTATATTATGTTTTGATTGTTGTTGTGTGTCTACAAATAAGATAGATTTTAGATTTTGGGGTCTATTTATCATCCAACAAATGGTACTTTTTAAATACCTTTTCTACCAAATTTTCAATCAAGAAATATGGACAGATGAAAAATATATGACAGTTTTCATGAAAACATCAAATAAACCAAATACAAGTGAAATATAGGTAAAATATAGCTGCAAATCAGACACATTTACACATAAAGTTTAAATACAAATATAGATGAGAAATAGACAATCTAGATGAACCCTTAGCCTCTAGTGTTCAAAATTTCGTACATTTTTTTTCTTACTAATTAATCAATTTCTTTTACTTAGTTACTTATTTGTTCATATAATTGATAACATGCTAATTAGAAGTATACGACGAATTAAAATTTATGCCTTATACTATGATAGAGTCTAGTATATCATTATAGTTCAAGATAATTTAAGAGAATAAAACTAGTATACAATTATAATTTTATGATAGATGAAATCTCTTTCCTACTATAACATTTACGTGTTTATTTGGTAAATTGTTATTTTTAAATATTATTGTCTGCATTTATATTGGTGATAAGAAATATGTAATTTAATTTTTTTTGACAGAATGTATTCTTATTTTAAGAAAAAAAAGGTTCAACCTGCAAACCGAAACATTTTTTTTGTTTAGAAAAAATATGATTTGAACCTCATAGTTAGGTTCTAATTTAAAAAAAAAAACAAATTGTAATATTTGGTGAAGTTTAGTTCGAGGGTAAACTGTACTAACTCATACTACGCATATCCTTAACTTTGTCTATATTTTACAAAGAACTTGAGATTTCTATATAAAATATGGTCGAATGTGATTTCAGTATAGTAAGGTGGTTATTATTTTATTGGAACCATATAAAAGGAAAAAAAAAACTATTTCCAAGAGTGATAAACTGACCATATACTCTATTATGAACTCTTTGATTTATTTATTTAATTTATGAGATTAGTACCCATGCATTGTTGCATCTTATCACAATAAATGAAATGATAAATGTTGGGTAAATTTAATCCATGTTGCTTGAACATTTTCAATTGTAACAGAATTATACCTAAAGAAATTTTCTCACATGGATAGTACCTTAACTTCTTTGAAATTTTACATAAAGTACATTTGGATGGAAAAACGTTCAATTCTCCATTTGTTTGCTGACGTATCTTATGAACATATTATAATAATGTTTTTACGTTCTAGCACCATGGTTTTTTCTCCTGTCATGCAAAACTCCAAGGGGTTCCACCAAAATATGGTAAGTATACATGCATACTCTTGGGTTGTGTAAAGTTTGTTTATTTGTTTATTTGTTTATTTGTTTTTTTATTTTTTACTTGTTTTATCTACACATGGATTTGGTTTATTTTTTTTCATGAAAGACAGGTATCACCTTAAAGATGAATTTAAGTGTTAGCTTATTTTATTGTTAGTGAAACCTTATTCTTATGCAGTTGTATCGTGATGTACATATGTAATATTTTTGTTTAGGTAAGATGATGTTCTCATAACATAGTATGGTCGTTGTTCTTATATACTGAACTATACCTGTTATTGATAGAAAAGCATGATGAGTATTTCTTCGTGATATTCCATTATAATGGTGATTTTGGAGAGTGGGTATGTTGTGATGGGGGTTTTCAAATTATTGATTGGTGCCATATGAACACAATGTCAATGATCTACTTGGATAAATGGTTACAAAGGTTGGGCATGAATGGTATGGTAATGTAACACAAAGACTCCTCGAGATGGACTTCAATAATGGCCTTTCAACTATTGAAAGTGATTTCGATGTTCTACATATAAGTGCTGATGTAGACGAAAGTAGAATGGTGGACATTTATGTAAGGCATTTGACTGAGGACGACCTACAAGAGATGGTCGAGATGTCAATTTCGACGAAGAGTTGGTGTAATGTTTTTATTGAAGAAATTGAAGATGAAGTGGATGATGTGAGGGATAAGAATGGATTGGATCACACTAATAGTAATGTTGCTTGCAAGGATTTATGCTTGCCTGTTTATGTTAAGAGAAGACAAAGGGCATTATATGATACTCAAAGTAGTGCGGTTAGGAGAATCTTATATGGTCATGAAGGTGAAAGTAGCTTGCTCATTTCTTTTAGTGATGATGCCATTAGTGATTCTACCATGCAAGAAGAAGATACTAAAGTCAAGGACTTGGTGGATATCAATCAACAAAAGCTTGGTGGCGGTGGCACCCTTAGAAGAAGACAGATGGTAACACATGGCTACTGAGGATATTACTGTTGATCATGATGAAAGCCTTCCAAACAATAGTGGTTTAGGATAAAATGAAGGTTTAACTATGGATGGAGAAAACAACACTGATGCAGCCGACGTAGCTATAGATATAGTGCAAGACAATAGGAATGTCAGTTTAGGATAAAATGAATTGAAAGAACCAGGGATGGTGCAAGCTTTTCATGGATAAAGCTAACATAGGGCAAGGGCACTTAGGATAAAGTCATTTAGAAGTTGAATTTCCAAAAGGAAATATGGGGCTAGTATAGTTGAAGCTGGTTTTGAGTAGTCTAATTTAGGTACAGGGGACTTGTGTGAGAAAATAGTAGAAATGAACCATATGCAAATGGAGACGTTGGTTGTCAAGTTGAGGAATGAACTTGTTGAGTCTGATTACGACTTAGCAGATGGTGATGAGGATTACCAAGAGGTGATATACCAAAACATTCTAAGGAAAAGGATGGAACGACCATCAGGATTAAGGACAATTAAGGCACACACATCATAGGTGTTTGTAGAGGACATGGGTAATCAAGAAGTGACTATGCACCATCTAATGAGCTATACTCTGAAGATGATGAGGATGGGTCTGATAAGATACATTATCCGAAATTTAATGAAGACAGGGACATTAGAAATCCATACCTTATAGTTAGACTTAAGTTTAGTACATTTAGACAATTCAAAAAGGCTTGTAAGACTTGGTCCATTAGGAATAGATTCCAACTACACTTCCCACAAAATGACAAATAGAGGTGTGTTTGTAAGTGCTACATTAATGGGTGCAACTTTTGGATTTATGCTAGTAGAGTTTCAGTAAAGAACCCTAATGTCCAAATCAAAACTTCTAATTTTGACCACACATGTGGTAAAGTACTTAAAAATTTTCACGTGACTTTCGCATGGTCAGGTGATGTGTATGTAGAGAGGTTTAAGGCAGACTTATCTTTGAGTTTAGCCAACTTCATATCCACCGTGAGAGAAGACCTTAAGTTCAATATAAGAAGAACGAAAGCTTGGTGTACCAAAGACAAAGCCTTGAAGTTAGTTGATGGGGATGAAAAGTTGCAATACAGCAAGCATAAGAGTTATGCAATGGAGCTTATGCTTACGAATCTAGGTTGTACAGTCACCATAGATGAAGATATGGGTGTATTTAAGAGAATATATGTATGCTAAGACCACTTAAAGATGCTTTTAAGAGCAGTTGCAAACCTTTAACAAGTATTGATGGGACTTTCTTGAAGGGAATATATGGAGGTCAGTTGTTGTGTGGTGTGGAAATTCAAACAATAGTATTTTCCCTATTTCTTATGTGGTTGTACAAGTGGAGAATAAAGAAAATTGGACGTGGTTTTTAGACCTACTTGGACAAGATTTGGGAATTAACAATAGCCATTATGATAGTCTCATGTTTGACAGGTAGAAGGTTAGATCTACATCTCTATTAATATGTAAACTCTATTTAATTTTTATAATAACCATGTCTGATGTATTACATTATGTTGATAAATTATTTTATGTAGGGATTAGTAGGAGCTACAGGATCTTTACCCATATGCAGAACATAAGAATTGTGTACAACATATATGGATAGATTTTCGACAGAGGTTTGAAGTAAATTGTTATGCATTATATACTTATGTCGTTTATTTATTGCATAGTGTTAACTTTTTTTTTTTTTGTGTTTAGTGTGGTCATATGAAACGGATGGGGGAGTAAGAAATTGAAATATTTGCTTTGAAATGTAGGTAGAGTAATGCATATGTCAAGGTTTGAGTTTTGGATGAAGGAACTTGAAAAAGAAGATAAGGAAGCGAGAGAATGGCTTGGAAGCATACCATTTGAGACATGGTCCAAAGCACATTTCTCAAACTTCGCCAAATGAGACATGCTCATGAACAATCTTTATGAATCCTTTAATATTTTTCTTTTAGTTTATTCATTCCATACACATGTCAATCTTTGTTGTTTGAAATACACGTTCGTAATATATATGCAAATACACATTAGATGCATGAAATATTGCTATAATAACAATGTTGGAGATGATTAGAATCAAGCTCGTAAGAAGGTTGAAAAGGAAAAGCGGTTAGATGAAAAAATTATTGAACAGGGAGGAAGGGATATCTGTCCAAAGATAGCACATAAACTGGCAAAATTTAAGGGTGAAGCAACCCATTTCTATCTAGACTTTAATGGAGGACCTAAAGTGGCATGTTATGTGTTTAGCACTACTTATGTAGCGGACATAGAGGATACGAAATGTAAATGTAGAAGATGACAACTAATTGGAATTCCATATGTACATGCAATTGCATGTATCTATGCCAACAACAAACAACCTAAGCAGTATATAAACAATTGTTACAAAGTGACCACATACATGGATATGTACAAGTGCTACATTAACCCAATTGAAGGTGAGTAAATGTGACCCTAATATTCCAATCCAACCCCCAAAGGAAGTGGGGAGAAAAAGGGTAAGAAAATAATAGCTAGAAGAAAAGAGCCAGAGGAGCTTGAAAGTGCAAGGCTAGACACAAAAGGATAACTAGAAAGGGTGCTCTTCAAATAACATGTCAAATATGTGGAACAAAGCGACACAACAAATGATTCCACACGAAAGGCCAAAACAAGGTAAAGTGAGATGCAATATGCTTTTTGTGCTAGTTTCATAAATATTGACATTGAGCTTGTAATGGTGACATTTGTAAATGATAGAACTAGAAGGGGAAGCGATCACAAGTTGAAGCATCGAGTAACCAAGGTACATGAGAAGGATGTTGAAGAGAGCTTCATGGTGATGTGAACTATGAAGTGGTTGACATGTTATCACAACCTATTGCCCATCCAAGTGAAGACATACAACTAAGTTAAAATCAAGATCTGACTTATTGATAGAGTTATAGGCATTGCGAGCTTGATAGATCATGTTCAATAATGCACAAATTTATACAAAGTGATAAATGATCTTGATTTAGCTTTGTAATTTGACTTTTTTGACGTTCATAAGTATGTACTCTTAAGGGATTGAACTCTTAAAAGTTATGTTTTGTTTTGTAATAGTGTACCATTGTTTATGGATGCACAAATTTTGTGGTGCCAAGTTTGTCTTATAAGGGTTGCTTTATGAGGTCTTCATTTCTTGAAGAAACGTAAGGATGAACAATTCCTTTTCAATGTATGCATTATCTTTAGTCGTGTTGATGTTTATGATAGGTCTTGTTTTATGTTTTATCATGTAAAACTTGTTTGTTGTTGCCTCTTGTGGCAACATTGACCAAGTTGAACAGCATTGCAAACTTGCTTATAAAATAATGCTACATCAAGGTAGACACAAATAAAACTTATTCATAACAAGATTCATATTACATTGATGAATGGATGCTGCAACAATCTAACCAAAATGGGGCATCATATCTGTTCAAAACAAACATATGGCTAATGCCAAAATTGATCTAATGCATTGCATGCTAAACTAAAGCAACAAACAGAAACACCACAGCCCAATGTAAACACTAACCACCCCAGCACTTCCCATGATCCTTAGAGTTGGCTTCAATCTTCCTTCCTTTGTTAAGTCGATCAATATGGTTGAGCAGCCCAAAGATAACAACTTTTTCTCTCTCCAGCATTGGCAGATCCACCTAAACAAAGAAACCACAAATTACTTCTCTTTGCACGTGCATACATATGTCTGAAATCCGATTTGATCTAAAAATAATAAAAAAAGGAAAAATAAATAAAGATAACAACTTTAAGTGTAGCAACATACCCCATAAACGGTTGCAACCATAAAACCGACATCTAGAATTTGCATTAGTCCATGTAGTTTTCAACTCAGTGTTGATGCCATAGTGACAGACTGAAACGGCTTCCATCTCTATTGTGTGAACCTCCAATCAACCAGCATTGACAGTGTATAGCATGCTAGTCTTTGATCTTCACTTCGTTATCCTTCAACACCACTGTCGTCACCTTCAAATGACACAGTGAGAGCGAGATGGGACCAAAAGGTTAGGTGGGAGGGGAGATGGTTGAGGAGAGAGTCGAGGTTCAATTGTCGTTTTTTTGGGGGGAAATGAGGTAATGTTTTGTGGGCTTAGATCCGTGTGGGAGAGAAAAATATACAACTTAAGTTAACCTTTGTCAACAGTTTCTAGCTAGGATGTAAAAGCATTATTATGATATGTTCAAAAGACATGTTAGTAAACAAACGGAGAATTGGACGTTTTCCATCCAAATGTACTTTATGTGAAATTGCAAAAAAGTTAAGGTATTGTCTTGCAAGAAAATTTCTTTAGGTATAATTTTGTTACAATTGAAAAAGTTCAAGTACCGTGGATGAAACTTATCCAATAAATATTGTATGTTAAGGATATTAAGATACAATTGTATTAATGCATATTTTTATTTATGGTGAGACCGTTAGAGTGTATAAGGTTGTAATGTTAATGAAATCTATAAGAATCACCTTTAAAACCTCATAATATTTATAAGTTTTCTCATAAGTGAAAATAACCCTTCAAAATTTAAAAGGTTAATCAAAGTGTTTATAAGCTAAATGAACTTTAATAATCTTCTTAACGATAGTAGCTTTAAAGTTATTCTTAGTGAAAAATTAAATTAACTAAGTCCATTTTAGTAACTAGAGTAGTTAAATGACCATCGTCAGTCCAATTCCCTAATATGCACAAATAGTTACACAATCCAGCTATTCTAGCATTGTTGATTGGCACGTGAATTTGCTCTCATATTGGTATGTTGTTATTGCAAATACGCATTTCTGGATTGTCTGCTGATGCTCTACCTTCTTGGCTAATTATCCACTACAGTTAAGTTGCCGTATGACTGGCGTGACCTTTAGATCAAATTCCATTTTCCTGTAATGGATTCTCGAAAATTTTCATACTTGCTGCAGTAACTATCTAGGTTTGACTCCCATTGATCAAAGATGCAAGAATTTCTTTATGTCAACACATTTCATAAAATGATGTTATCAAAATAAACAGTTGCTTATAGCTTAAGAGAATTCTTACATCCTTATAATGGTGTTTTCTCTATCAAATCCTCAAGATGGGTAGTGGCATAGTTCAAAGGTTGTATGTAGACCTAGAGAGAGAGAGAGAGAAGGCATCATCCAATACAATGGGTTATTGCAAAAATTTGTATTCATAGCATTGATACGAACCACACAAACTTGTGAGAAAACCCAGTACCTAGATCTAGCAATCAATCCCAAGATCATTCAAGATTGAATAGAAATCATGAGTCATTACTTATATGGAAGCAAGAATCTTGGTATAGAGAAGACGCCGTAATCGATGATGGAAATCCATTTGATAAGTCAAGATTGAATGCTATAAATAAACTGGTAAGTTTAGAAAAGTTCTTTCAAGAACCAAAGAGAAATTCTCTCAAATTTGTATTCAAAGTTATGATGTTCAATTACAAAGCAAAAGGTTTATTTATAATAACACAAAGAAAACTTAAAAGTCATAACAAGAATTACAATTGTCAGCTAATATAAGCTGGCGGCCTTTAAAATCTCGATTTTGTATGAAAGCCTATGCCGATGTAAGGGCGGCAGCATAATTAGTGAAGGCTGATGGCATCAGGTAGTAAGCCGGTGGTGTAAGGCTGGACGGCATAGGGTTGCTCATTCGCTTTGTCATCTTGGTCCATTTCCAAGTTAAGTTTGAGGACGTTGATCAGCTTTAGCTTATCCTTGGTGTTGTGCATGTGGATCTCCTCTTCTTGAACTTTTTGGATTAATCTGTTAAATGCATCTTTGAATCTTTTAGTTTGGGTTCTTGTAACCAGTCTAGGTAGCATCTCAAGTGGATCTACTCTCCATCTCCTATCCATGCCTCTATCAAGTGTGTTAGACATTTAAATTTAGAAGGAAAAATGTACACACAATCAGAGAGAGAGGGGTTAAAAATGTGGATCAATTCAGACACTGATATTTAAAGAAGGAAATGTAGAGCTAGCTAACCAGCTTGTGGATGATTGTGCTGATTCTGAGCTTGACCTTATTGGACTCGTGACTCGTCCGAGCCGATTCAAGACCGGGCCGGTTCAGCCTAATGCTAAGGTCTATATACATCCACATGGGTCGAGCTCTTCAATTTGCATCTAACAAACAAGGACCTTTTAAAAGTGAACCTTTTGCCTCGAAGCTAAGCAATACATGTTTAATATATTCTTCAAATTCAATAAAATTTCTTTGAATGCTTTGAGAAAAAAGAGCATCAATGGCAAAAACGACATGATTACGTTTAGGACATCTCTATATGCCAATGATATCATGGTCTAATGGCATCTCCCTTGGTTTCTCATACGAAAGGTCCCGTATTCGATTATCTCCTTCCGTTGTAATGGCAAAAAAAAAATGAAGATTTAGGAGATCCCTACATGATTTCCTTCTAAGGACCCATTCCTTTAGCTTTTAAGATAATTTTTTAGACCGGCGGTAGCTATAAGAGGAAATGAAAAAAAGGTAGAAAAAGATCATCTTACCTTATTCCTTTAGTTAATAGTGATTAGCCCTAGGGGTATGCAAAAAAACCGAATGTTTAGGATAACCGAACCGAAACCGAAAAATCAATCCTAAAAAAACGGTTAACCGATCCATCGGTTTAGGTTTAGGATTACCATTTTTAATTTTTTCGGTTTTTGGTTTCGGTTTCGGTTTTTATATATTAAAATCCGACGGATTCGGTTAACCGATCCATAATTATAATATATCTATATAATTACTTTTTAAAAATATATCCATATAATTACTTTTTTGAACTAAAAAAAATAAGCAACAACTATTTAATTACAATGCGGACCAGCTGATTAATATATGTACCTGATTTTTCTAGCAAACATCATCAATCTAACTATCTGAGACTGAGACCAACATTTCATCCCGTGCGGCCGTGCCAAATAATTGAAGGGCATTTTCACGGTTTCACTTTCACCTCTACATTATATACTCATATAATTACTTTTTTAAAAAACATAAATCCTACCTATTTTTTTCTTACTTTTCACGGTTTCACGGATGTTCAACTTCATTGATTGGAAACCCTACCTATTTTTTTCTCAGCCACACACGCCACACACACACAGCTACAGCAGTACAGCCTACACACCACGGTGACCACGCAACCCTCCTCTTCACTCTTCGGCCTTCCCTCAACTTCAACTACGGATTTCATTTCCTCACCACAGCGGCGTGTCTCGCCCCGATCTCGCAATCCTTTTCTCCAGGTCCAATTTCGTCATTGGTAGAGCTAAACTTAGAGAGAAGGTACGCGACATTCTGAGCGTGATATATTGATATTTTTACACTAAAAATTGTTTGTTCATCATGGTGTTGAGGAATCTGTTATTAAATTTTTTCTTTAATTTAATTTGTATTAGGTCCAATTGATTTAATTTGTCTTACCAAGTATTAGTAGTAGAGGAATCTGTTATTAGTTTTTTTTCTTTGGGAAAGTTCTTATGTATGGGTCTGAGGGATAATGTAAAGTGTCAGCCATCTACTGAACTTTAAAAATGCATATTTAAATAATTTTAAATCAAACCAGAAAAAACCTGAGCTTTGCGGTTCTTATCACCTCTATCAAGTTTATATGCGTCTGCATCATGATGAAATATAAAACCAGCAGTGAGCGGTAAGCAGTGTGATTGTGAGATGGGGGAGAGAGTGAGAGGCAGAGGTCAGATATAGTATAGGATTTACATTTAAACTTTAGAACTTTAAACGTAAATAAACTAGATGATTATCTGTCATATGAAACTCATATAAGACAATAATTGGAGATGGTTCTAGCGTTCTCCCCAATACTGCAAGAAAGCTGATTGATGCTGTTAGACGGCAAAATGGCCTTCCAGTGGAGGAAAAGGTTGTCCAGCATGCAACAAAGCAGAGAACACTTATATTTTTTCATTTTAAAAATATTTAATGGAGAAGCATCTGGGTTGATTGCCCATCTTTCACGCAATAGAGGCAATAGCATGTCCCCTGGAAATTTTTTTTCATACTTTTATTTTATTTTTGTATACTTATATCTTAGTTGACTATTTCAACCAAAATGATAAGAAAATAATAGTTACTGTCTATCAAGGCAAGTGCTAGTTCTTTTTATTTTTGCCATCCATGATTATTAGTATAGTCTAGTTCAGGAGTTTATGGTGATTATAGCTTTCATTCTAAAATTACAGATGAATATAGGGTTTAAAATAATTCTTATTTTTCAGCTATATTTATTATACAAGTTATCTTAAACGAAATGTTAGAATTACTATATATCATCTAATTAGGTAATTATCAAGAAATGAGTTCATCGGGGAATTACAATAGATGCTCTGATCGCTTAACTTTTTATGCTTCAACTTCGGTGGAGGGAACGGCAATAATACTTGTCAATATATAACTGAAGTGTTGTTGAATTTATTTGTCATAATGCTGGTTTTCATGTGTTCATCTTTTCCACATAATATAAATGGTATACATGTATTACGGTGGTACGGAGTCATATGGCAAATCGGTGAGTAACTTTTCTTTTTCCCCTTTTTGCTAGAGATGTCTTACTTTGCACCTTTGGGAGTTTCAATACACTTTTTTTCTTAAACATCTGTGGACATGTTTACCCGGATCCACTGGATATCAAAATAGGACAGATTTTAAAATATTTCATTTCATCAACCTTTCTGAGATGTTTATATAAAATTTGAAATATTATACTCAATTTTCTAAGAAAGACTTTCCTGCGCATAGTAAACTAAAATTATTCTTAGCTTTTGTGATAGTATGAAGAGAAGAATAGTGTGGTAGTGCAGCTGCTCTAATAGCTATGGGTTTGATTCCATGAGGTTCAATTTTTGCATAATTCGATTTTCCTAGATGATTATATATTATAAATCCTGCTACTGATATCTTGAGATTGCTCCAATTAAATAAGACAAGCTAATGGAAATGTTACTGTTAAATCCTGCTGCTGATATCCTGTTATGTTTTGCTGGAAATGTTCTAGGGAAGAGGATGATATCACAATGAATCTCTTTGTTTAAAGGGACACTGGTTTTAATAGGAATTTTTCTTTCTTTTTCCCTTTTGTTTTTTCTTCCTTTGCTTTGGTGAGGAGGGAAAATCTAGAGCTGGTCCATTTTATTATTAGAAAAGCATTGTTTATACCACCATATTAGAATGGATTTTTATGAAAAATAGGAAGCTTTAGGACACGGATTTTCTATTTAATATGAAGGCCTACATAAGACTTGAGTAAATTAGGTCTGATTGTTTTATTTATTACTTTGTTTTTTCTTTTTTTATCTAATTGGTATCTTTTTGTTTCACTTACTAAATTTAGTTTTACCTAATATATCTTTTTGTTTGATTTTATTGTAGATGTCTAGCACTGGGGACAATGAAAAAAACTACAGACTCTACTTCAAATGAGGTCCCTCAAGCTTTAGTTAATGAGAATGTGAGCTCCCAACCTTTAAGTGGTGATGAGAATGCAATAAAATATCCTCCCCCTCAACCAGCTAATTCAAAGGTGCGTAAAAGAAAGCCATCTTGGGTTTGGGAACATTTTGAGAAGAATAATGATGCCAATGATCCTAGAGCTACATGTAAACATTGCACCAAATCTCTTATATTTACATCTACTAATGGCACAAGTTGTTTGGGTAATCATCTAAGTAGGTGTAAAAAGTATCCTTATAATGTTGACAAGAGCCAATCAACATTAGCTTTTAAACCTACACCTAAATCTGATGAGGGGACTTGTGCAAGTCTGCTTAGTAATTGGAAGTTTGATCAAGAAGAATGTAGGAGATATCTAGCTAGGATGATCATTGTTGATGAATTATCTTTTAATTTTGTGGAACATGAGGGGTTTCGTGATTTTTGTCAAGTGATGCAACCACGTTTTCGAGTCCCTTCACGTACAACTATAGGAAGAGATTGCTACAATATTTATAAAGAGGAAAATGGGAAAATTGAAAAAATATTTTAAGAAAATGTCATAAAAATTTGTCTTACTACTGATACATGGACATCTATTAGAATTTGTCTTATATGTGTCTTATTGCACACTTCATTGATGATGATTGGAAAATGCACAAAAGAATTATTGCTTTTTGTCCAATTTCTGGTCATTCTGGGGACGTAATTGGCATGGCTGTTGGGAGGTGTTTACTTAATGGGGGAATTGATAGGGTGTTTACTGTAACTGTTGACAATGCATCCTCAAATGATGTGGGCTTACAGTATTTGAAAAGAAGGTTAAATAGTTGGAAGGGAAGTGTCTTGGGAGGTGAGCACTTGTATGTGAGATGTGCTGCACATATTTTGAATTTAGTTGTAAAAGATGGTTTGTGTGAAATAAATGACTCTATTGTGAGAATTAGACATGCAATAAAGTATGTGAAATCTTCTCCTTCTAGGAACCAAAAGTTTAAAAATTGTGTAGAAAAAGAGAAGATTGATAGCAAGAGTCATTTGTGCTTAGATGTGGAGACTGGAT
This sequence comes from Combretum micranthum, assembly GCA_024138025.1. Taxonomy (NCBI): domain Eukaryota; kingdom Viridiplantae; phylum Streptophyta; class Magnoliopsida; order Myrtales; family Combretaceae; genus Combretum; species Combretum micranthum. Next base: position 55,726 of record JAMXBD010001842.1, on the reverse strand, counting down.
GGAACTCAACATACCTAATGTTGGAGGCAGCTTTGAAATTTCAAAAAGCTTTTGATTTGTTAGAGGTCACTGATAGTAGGTATTTTATGGATCTTACTATGAAGAAGGGCACTCCAACGTTTGATGATTGGGAATATGCTAGATCATTATTGCCTTTTCTTAAGATTTTCTATGACACCACTTTGAGTTTGTCTGGTGCACTTCATGTCACTAGTAATGAATATATGAAGAAGATTTATGGTCTTGGCATGATGATTTCTGATATGATTGAAAAAGGTAGAGATCCTAGTTTGAAAGCAATGGCTCTTAGGATGAAGAAGAAGTATGACAAGTATTGGGCAAATATTGATAATATCAATATTTTGTTATTTGTTGCATTAGTTCTTGATCCTAGATGCAAATTGAAATATGTTGACTATATGGTTGGTGAATGTTATGATGTGGGTATTGCAAACAAACTAAAAGAAAAGGTGAGACTTATTTTGGACTCTTTGTTTGAGTCTTATGGTGCTTCCAAACTTACATCTACTATCCAAAGAAGAGAAGAACAACAAGATTTGCACACATCTATGGTGGTTGATGAATATTAAGATGTAGGCCAATACTTAGATGATAAGTTCATGAAGCATGGTGAGGATGAAGGAAGTGAGGATTCTAAAAGCGAATTAGAAAAATATTTGCATGATGATTGTGAGAGGAAGGTACCTTCTTTTGATATATTGGGCTGGTGGAAAACAAATTCATCTAATACCCAACGATGGCTTTAACAGCAAGGGATGTGTTAGCTATTCCCGTGTCTACAGTTGCTAGTGAATCCGCTTTTAGCACCGGAGGTCGTGTGCTTGATTCATTTCGAAGTGCTCTTACACCTAGACTTGTGGAAGCTTTAATTTGTGGACAAAATTGATTGAGGAATTCAAGTCAACCAATATATCTTGAGCCTATCTTGGAACAACTTGAGTCGGTATCCATAGGTAAAAGTATTTCTAATTTTCATTTTTTTTGTTTTATTGATATTTTACTTCTATATATAATTCATTGAAATTCTTTGTTTTTTTCTACTTTTTTTTCTATAGAAACATCTTGCATTACGGAAGATCATCCTCTTTGCACGATTGATGATTGAGAAGAGAATGTAAGTTAATTTCTATAGTGTATTTTTTCTTGCTTTGTTTTGCTATTATATATTCAAGTCCATATTTATAAATTTTTGTTTGATTAATAAATTACAAGTGGAATTCTAATTTCCTATTTTGCTATTTTTGTTCTACAGAAAGAAAGAGAGATCTCAAGAAGGGAATCGACGAATAGTAACACAAGCAAATCAAATTGGTGCTTAGAAAGTCTAGAGGATAGCTTCTTTGCAGTTGATCTTTTTCCTATTATTTTTGTTAAATGGGCACTTGTTAATGGTCAAGAGAGTTTTTGAGTGTTTGAGACATTGACTAGGATTGCAATGAGTTGTTAAATTGTTACCACTCGATTGTAATGGTTATTTCGTTATTATTAAGATTTTGTTGCTGTAGCCTGTAGATAGGCTGGTCCACTAATTCCCTAAAACCGTAGTATTATACGAACACATAGATATTGACTATAAAATATTATTGTTAAATATAGAGTATAGAGTCGGATGATCTTTAAAGTTGATCTATGGCTAGACCCAATACAAAACTTACATCATTATTTTTGAAAGAATTCACAAAATAACACTCTCTAAGGTCTAAAAGTATTTGTCTGGTGTATTAATGTATAATTTTTACTTTTTATCTAATGATCTTTAAACAGCAATTTTAGAATTCTAACAATGATTTAAAATTATTAACCTATCTTTTAAAAGCCATCGGAAGATAAAATCACAAGTTCAAAATTTAGAAATTATTCTAGTTTAGAAATATATTCATAATTATCATGCCATTTTTTGAGTTTTTGGTAAATTTTTTAATGGACATATTGAAAAATATGTTTAACGGTAAATTTTGCATAACCATTATGTTAAACGGTTAAAAACCGAAAACCGAAAAAATTAACCGAAAAAAAGGTTAACCGTTAAGGCGGTTAACCGTTCATAATGGATCGGTTTAGGATCAGGATATGAAAAATCCGATCATTACGGTTAGGATAAAAAAAAATAAAGCTACGGACCGGTTAACCAAACCGTGAACACCCCTAATTAGCCCTCTTACCCCTCACCAAAAGATTATATGAACTTGTGAAAATTTCAACTGGGCCTTCATAACAGAATGCAGCCAAACGCTCAGCAAGATTTTCCCTTTGAAGGAAAGTTTGCATTAGAAATTCCCACCTGAAAATAAACCCACCGACCATCTCTAACACGTGGCAACTAGTCTATGTAAAGGGCATTCGTAGTCAAACGTAGGTAGTCAAGATCAGGCTCGGATAAATATAAGCCATCATGTAGGTAAGTTATCCAATACAAATTGCTCCATGGGATCGAGGGAAAAGGGATCCGGAGTGACCTACAAGACCATTTTTGTCTCTGAAGAAGGACTTGGGAAGAGGAAAGCATATGCGCTTTTTGCTCCCAAAATTTCACCTTGCATTACTACTTAATTCATGGTATAACCTAGATAAGAGATAATTCATTTCTCTTCTATCCACTTTACTCCTGAAATCCTCAGACCATCACCGACGCCTAAGTTTGTTACATGTGTAAACAAATATCCTAGGAGAAGCAAACCATAATAAAACTAAAGTCACACAAGACATTATCAATATGTCTGGATTGGTGAAAAACCCATTTTTTATGTAATTGCTTACAAAAAAGATCAGTCAAGGAAAATTTACTTGAAACGATAAAAAAAAAAAAACCTTGATTTTGTATGGTACAATATTGTCATCGTTACGTTGGCATTATTAATAATTTTGTTTAAATATTATGATTATATATACAAATTAATTGAAATAATATAAATCCTATTATAATATATAATATCAGAAGCTTTTTTTGCCTTATACTCTTCGTTATTAATTTCATATCAAACCTTTTCGATATTGTTATTTAGTATTGTTAAAATTCATGAAATATTATCTTTTTGTATTGATACTTTTCTCTTTTGTACCTCTTTGTCATTGCCACTTCCTACCGTACTATTTTAATATTACATTTTTTGTGATAGTACCAATAATTTCTTTTCAAATTGATACCTTTTTTATATTATATTTTTATGTTGCTATATTTCATGAACAAATACATCCTTTTAATCCTAACTTACAATACTTACAACTTAATAAGCCAAAAAAAAAAACTGATGCATAATCGTTCAACCTATATATTGCGTAATTATATAATATTTATCATAACAATCTATTATCAAGTATATTATAATATATAATTTTTGAAATATTTTGCCATCATATCTCTTGATATTTACATTTCATTAAAAGCCCCCAAGATTTACACAAACACACATGGTACATCTTTGATATTACCTTTTCGTATCATTAAATTTCATAAAAATTCACCATTTCTTTTAATAAAATTGAACAAGTTTTACATGACGCAATTCTTAACCTTTTCCTTATTTTTTTAAAGACTTTTTATTTTTCCCTAAAATTTTAATAATTCATATATTTTCATCAAGTTCCAATAATTTAAAAGATTGAAAATTTTTAACATGTTATATTGTTTCATATATTTATAAATATTCTTTAAAACACTGCACATTGCACAGGGTTCTAACTAATCTATTTATCTATTTATATCAAATATTTCAAAGCTTTTTTCATTTTGTAACCATTCATTATTACATCTTCACACCGTACCTTTTTTATATTATTTATTATATTGCTACAATTTGTGAAAGTTTATCTTTTCGAGTTGATGGCTTACATTTTTTATACCTCTTTATTGTTAGCTTTTCACATGTATACCTTTTGTATTGTGTTTTTTTCATAAAATATTACCTTTTTGTATTAATTATTTATGTTTCATGAAAAATTGAACCTTTTTAAAAATAAATTTTATTAATTACAATTTACAAAAATAAAAATAAAATCTATGGCTATACCTTCTGATTTTTAGAGATAATACATACTTCAAGATAAAGTTCTTTCGTACTAATATATTAGTTAAAACTTAAGACTTTCAAATGTTCTCTGGTCTTGGCAAAAGGTGTATGTACATTCACACACATATATATTTGTTTTTTTTTTTTTTATTCGTATCCAGTGTCAATATTGCATGTTAAATAGTATTATGAGTTTTAGTTGAGTATGTTTTGATTCCCGTATGTGGTTGTTATTTAAAGTATATTTTAAGTTGTTGTAATTGACAAAAATTTAGAAGTCTTTGATTTAATATTAATGAATTGAACCAATAGGAAAGTCAAATATATTGTTGTTAAGTGTCAATGATTATGTGTAGGTTTCATTAATTCAAGAAAGTAAGATCGGATGATAAGAGATTCTTGATGTATGTGGAATAAGAGTAGCACTTAAGGATGGACTTTGAAGAACATGGAATACAATGGATGGATGGAGGCTGCCAACGATATGTGTCAATAAATGAATTTTTGATGTCCATGGAACAAGATAGCACTTAAGGATGGACTTTGAAGAACATAGAATATGATGGATGGATGGAGGCTGTCAAAGATATGCGTTAATAAATAAATATCAAATAGCCATCTTATGGCTTCTCTAAATAATTTGACTGTCTCAACTAAAAAGTTAGGTTTGCGATTTAAGGGGGAAAGCCTACATGAAGAACTGAGGGTAAATAGATTACGACGAGGAGGAGGAGAAGGAGGAGAGATCATTGGAAATGAAGGAGATTTACTTTGACCATGGGAGAGTAGAAGGAAATCACATATTTTGTAAATAAATATTAATGATTTTATAAAGATTTTGTCTGTTTTTTATTTACGAAAATTTTAATTGTTTTGGTATAAAATTATTTGATATGATCAAGGTAAATATGATTTTACATTTTAAAATTTCATTATTTTTTATTGGTGAATTCAAAAATTTGCAATTCCATGGTTTAAATCTTATTTTTTATTTGTCTAATGGTTTGATATTTTAATGTGATGTGATTAAATTAGATTTAAAAAAATATTTATTCTTCTATTATAATGCACTTTTCGCTTGGTAGTCAAATTTTATTGCTTGTTGAAGCAAAGTTTCAATGTTTTTATTGGAATGTAATTGAATTAGTCAAATACGAGATTAAGCTTTTTGGTACGAAGATAAAAGATAACATGCTATTTATATGGTTTTTTTTAAATGTGATTTAATTAGAAGTACCTATTATCCTTACCTCCATTATTTGTTGTATGCCTTATTCCTTTAATTGAAATTAATGATATTTTGCTTAAAGTTTGTAAAATACATTCATAATTTGCATCTTTGCTAGTTTTCACATTCTTCTCTTATACTTTCAACCATATTATCTTAAACATAAAAAAAAAAAAAAACTCTCTTTCATGTTACTGTTCACAACAAATGTTGCTGTTTCATATTTTACGAATATGCAATATTTTTAACAATTGCTATACTGTTTTTATTTTTTACTGAGAATGAGGTAAATTCAATTATTTTTTTTTTCTCTTTATAAGTTTTATGCTTAGAATGTTATGGCTCTATAGTAAATATTCTTTTTTACAATCCAGATTGTTCAACTAATAATGGATTACAACATTTCAAATATCTACTGTTATTTTACATAGGTTGGCCCTGCTTTTTGGTCTTCCCATTCTTCTATGTTTATATTTTTTATATGTATTTCATTATTTGTTTTGCTCCATTTTTACAATCATATTGTAGATTAATATATGTGCATTACATAGGCAGTAAACCTCTAGATTTTCATGATAAGTTTTATGCGTAAACCCTAGAATTGGAAGTCAAACCGAAACCCTAAAGCCAACATAGTTTAACACTAAGTTTTAGAGTATCTAGATCCGATAATCCCGTGCTAAAAACCCTAGACAATAAAAATGAGACAACCTTGGATTGTAGTTCGAAATAATGTATTATAGCCTAAAAAGATTAGATTCGCCAAAATTTCACTTGTTTCGGACCCCAACGGGATCGGTTTCTAAAATTAGGGTCATAGTGCACAATTGAATATATTCTGATAATATGTTTAGACTCATAATAGGATCGGGAATCATAAAATATCGGTTATAAAATTTTTTGGCTTATAAAAATATTAGATATAGCTCGTTTATGTGTATTTTTCTTATTACCGGTATTTTATTTTTCTAGTTACTATTCATTATTATTCTTTTATCTCTACTTTTTCTTACTACCTATTCTTATATCTTACATACCTACTCTTATAATTTTCTTTTCCTATAAAAACTTTACACCAATTATTACTAAACTTCTCATACACTTTTCTTCTAAAATTATTTTTTTTACTCTCTCTTCTCCCTCCCCTTCATTTCATGCCGACTATCACCCCCCTCTCAATGAAATTCTTTTTTATTTTATTTTATTTTATTTTATTATAACAAACCCCATCCGCATTTCTCTATAAATACCACCTATCCCTCTACTTCTTTTATACATTTTTATTATACTTAACAAAACTCTACCAGAATCACTTTTCAAGTTTTCTCTGTATAAATTTCCTCTTAACGTCCTTAAGCCATTCTTTGCTCTTAGGAAACATACTAAACACACCATCCATTTGCTTCTTCCATCTCTAATCCTTCATTAACCTTAGGTAAAAATTTCCAAAACCTCTCTTTTGTTCATGTAACATAAGATGAGCAATATGTGTGTTTTGATTCTATATAATCCCCATGATGTTAATGCTAGGGAATAGAATCATGAAAAACAATATGTTGTTTATGTCTTGTTCATCCTTATAATGTGTTCTTATTATATTATGTTCATGTTTCTAACTTAACTTTTATATGTTATTATGTATATGTATATATCTATATTTCTTAGAACCTAAATGCTCACTAACCTAACTCCTTATTTCCTTATTACATGCTTATTTATCTATTTCATGTAAATAAATAAGACTAGTTAATTTCTAGCCTTAGACTTATCCTTAATCAAGTTAAAACAAAGGGCACTTGTTCGTAATCTAAGTCTCGGGGAGCCTTAACATGAATCTAAGACTCCTATGATTTCTTATTATTTTCTTGCATTTCTTTATGGGGCTTATCCATTTCTAAGTCCCGGGAAGACTTGAATAAAATCTAAGACTTCCACAATTGTCTTTATTTTTCTTTTCTTTAAGCTTTCCTTCTGCTTTTCTTTCCTTATTATGAAACTTGTCCATCCTTAAGTTCCAAGAAGTCTTAATACCAAGCTAAAACTTCCATATTTTGCTTCTTATATATGCTTATTTGATTCACTATACCTTTTATTTTTATATGAGTTATTTTTATCTTATAACATAACTACCAAGTTCATATTCATGCATAACCATAGGATGATGTTATTTTAATAAATTTTAAGACAATAATATGAGTATTTTCTTTCATAAAAATAAGACTAAGCTCTCGAAAGGAATGATTTTCAACACTTAGGAGAAATTTTCATTAAAATAGGATAATGGCTCAACTACATTAGTTCCAAATTTTTAAAGTAAGATTATTATAAATTTTAACGTTGATAATTCTTTACTATGCAAATTTTTGTTAAAAACTTATTTAGATGATTTACGCCAACATTTTGATAAACACTAAAGAACAAAACAATTTTCCAAGTTAAGTCTAAAATCAATTCACTAGTTAAAAATCCACTTAGGAAATAAAATTTGTAAACAACTTAAGGAACCAAGTTTTAAGAAGTAAATTCATCTTTATAAAGTCAAGAAAATATATAAAAAAATAGTATTAAATGAGTAGACTCATTTGTGACAAACTCAAAATTTTTAATTTTCCTTCTAACAACTTAAAAAAAAAAAAATTGTAAACTTTATTTTTCAAATCTCTAAAGTAAATTATCTGATGAAAATCATTATTGGGGCAACATCACTAGAATAATGCATATAATATGAGTTTATAAATATATATATGAAAGGATTTTCAACTATATAAACATCTATGAGTTTGTTCTAGAATTTTCGGATGGTGTAAAATTTGGAAAATTACAATTTAAGGGCTGGGATTTTCGTATCAATTTTGTACCGACCTATTTTGAAATCCAAATGGCTTTAAATGTTGAAATTAACCTTAGAAATATATACATTTTTTTCGAATAGGATGAAAACGACATCTAATATGCGAAATTCCAAGTTAAAATGAGTAAGTTATGGCCATTTTAAGTTGAAATTTCATGTAATCCAATTTTTTACTAAAATAATGAAACATAATTATAAAATTTAAGAAGAACTTCCATGAAATACTAATTTTGGGTATTTCTTTTATTTAGGTGATGAGAACCAAGACTTTCTCTTTCCTAAGGATTACTTCGATTGATAGAGATCGTCGTGGTCAAGTGAGTTTTTCTTTACATTTTATGTGTTCACATATGTATTTGTAAAGTAGAGCACTATATTTAGGAATAAGAAAAAATCGGTATGCAGGTGGGATCATCATGGAAATTATGTATGTGATTCGTTATGTGTGATCAATGAATGATAAGTATATCAAAACTCAATTGGTTAATTAACGTAAATTGTCTCTACGCATTATGTTACGTATGTGAATATTGATTTAATCACCTTAAATGAGATTAATTGTGGATCGGAAATTCCTTATGACTAAATTGATTATGCATATCACTTAGAAAATCATATTCGTATTTTCCTACTACTCCTCTGCATAGGACCGGAAAGATAAGCTGCCTAACTACATATTGAAAAATTAAGACATTCGGAGAATACGACGTCATGGTGTAGCCGAGCCAAATCGATCGCTTTAGATAAGGAAAACCTGAGGACTCGTAGTACGATTGATTGGAATCCTAAGATGCGCACGCAAATTTCAAGAAAGTTGTTGGACCCATTGGTCATTTGACTCATTCAAAGCATTTCCTAACCCCTTATATAGAGGGCGTAAATCCATTCTCCATACAAATCTGGGTAGTCATATGTATTTGTTTGATCATATGGTTATTACATCTCATATGCTTGCTAATGGACTTGTTTGATTGATTTGTCATGGGTACATTTGCATAAGAAATTATCTCCCTAAGCTGATAGTGCTTACCCTCCAATAGATTTTTGATGTCATAGGTTAACCGCTTTTGGACCCGAAATCACTTTTTATCGGGTAGAGCCTATGCTTTTAGGATGGTTTTGGGAGAAATCTATTCAAAGACTTTAGATAGGTTTTCATTAAAATCTTTCAAGTTACTATTATTTGATTAAGCAAGTTTATGCTAGAATTATGATTTTAGACATTTATTAGGAGAATGCCTAGTAGAAGTTGTAAGACCTTATATTTTGATGAAATATAACAGTATTGTCATGCATGTTCCGTTACTACTACCTTTAAATGCATAACTTCACTGGCATCCCTTTGTTATGAATTTATGCCTTATACCAATATCAAAGCTTTCAAGTGATTAAGGTAATTGTTCCTAAGTTTTACTATTGTGTACGATAGGCTATCACATTTAGGATACCCGTTGCCTGTTGGGGCGTGATACAGGCTAATTACTAGTTTAGATAATTTTAGAAGATTAAAAAGAACGACAATTTTTTTTTTTTTTTGTAAATAGAACCAAAATTTATATTAGTTATGCATAAGTGTTAAGTAAATTAAAAAAATTTTAACTTAAAAAATATAAAAAGAAGTTATCATCAGTCATTTAAGGGTAGGGTGACCACTTTAATGTTTGGTAAGCTCACCAAATTTAAAAATAAAGAGAAAAGAAAAAAAAAGGGAAAAAATTTTAGAATCTAATCAACTTGTTTTCACCTACCTCTAAGGACAGGTCTTATTACTCACTCCAACAGGGGTTATGAGCTACCAGCCTAATGAGATCAATGTCAGCCACCCAATACTATAGGTGACTAATTAGGTGGTTGTCAGCAGTTTTATTGTTTTTTTTTTCTTTTTTTTTTTTTTAATTTTCACTAATTATTTATATACAATATATAAATATTTGGTGCTATTTCTATTAAATATCAACATTTTTTATTTTTTAACTTATTTGAATTGTTATTATTTTAGTACTTAATAAACATATAATTATATTATTTTAAAAAAATTATTGATAGTGCTGGTGCTAACATGCAAACGGCATGTTAACATCTTTTTTTCTTTTACATAAGCATTTGTGGACAAGCTAGAGCAAATCTATTATCTTTTGGAAAAGTAGGGTTTTAGTATATTACATACTTCATAGTGGAGGTTGATGTAATGTACCCTATCCTATACCTAAGTAAATCTAGTGAAGTTGATTTTCCAATATTTAAAAAAAAAAGTAAATATATGTGATTAATGATAAATATTTTAAAATGAGAAGGGTGGTTCGAGGCAAAAGAAATTAGTCTGAATAAATGAGGCAATATATCATTAGAGAGGTTGGTTCAAGTAAGGTTAAGTAAAAGACAACCTATAGCTAGAGTTGCGTAAGCAGGATATGTGGACATACTTACGAGCTATGTAGGCTAGCTCGCTTTAGCCCATGTTATAATGTAGGCAAAAATTTTTTACCCAACCTGTAACGCGCCAATTGGTAAGCAGTGGTTTAATCAAGTAAGTCCATTAACCCATTAAGATTTTCTTTTATTTTTTTTCAAAATTTTAATATTGTAATATGATTATGCTAGAAGTATATGTTATTTTTTAATTAAAATACAAAGTTCTTATCTACACAAAGGAGAAAAAAATCTTATTTCCACAATCTCTTAGAGTTATTTGTTGTTATTACACTTAAATATCTGGTCAATCTAAAGTATAATTTAGATGATAAAATATAAAAAATTATGGCATCTAAGAACAAATTCACTACAAAAAGTATTGATACCTCATCATCAGATCATAATCCAAATAACATCTCCATATAATTTAGTGTTTATAACATAATGCAAGTTTGAGGGCGAACTTGACTTGTAGGGAGTTGGTTTACTTTAACCTGCAGATGAAAAATTTTAGCCCAACCTGCATTTTTTTTTACAAGTTAAATGGATGATCTACATAACCTGCACTGCTTGCATAATTCTACCTATAACAAGGTTGACTAGGCGGTTTGACTATAAGAATGTAAGATAACAATGAGTTGGTTTAATGGAGGGCTTGAGGATTTATTTCTCTTCTTTAGATTTAAAAAAAATCCTTTATTTTATTTGTATTGACATTTTTTTTATTATAATGTTATGTCATTTTATATTTTACTGCATGTTTGGCTACTTAAAAGAAATGAGGGTAAAATAAAATGGTAATTCAATGTGCAACGCCGTACAAGCACCCAACGAATGATAGTCTCTCCATACACTACATCAATATCTCAAAGTGATACCCATGCCACTTAGATAGGTTTGCAACTGGGTGGATTTTTATAGGTATCTAACCTAGTAAATTCGATAAATATCTTAATGTAATGTTTGGTACGCAGGAATGATTTGGAATGAAATAAGTTTTGGAATGACAAATTCATTTCTATGTTTGAAAGATTACATGGAATGAAATGACTAAAAAGTGTAATTGTCAAGAATGTCCTTAGTAATAAATGTAAAATGTAATACATGATAGGATAAAAAATTAATTACATTATATATACTTAATAAAGGTGGAATGGAATCACGATTCTGCCTTCTCAAAGACAGAATCGAATTCCCCTTCAAAGCCAGAATTGTTGATTCCAAGGAATCGCGATTTCGACTTCTAAAAATGCTATCAAACATTGGGAAAGAGAATGGAAGTCGGAATCACAACTCTATTTTAATCCATTCCCATGTACCAAACATGCCATAAAAGGGTTTGGGACGGGTTCTGGGACCTTGTACTAAACCTTATAAGGTTTTGGGCCATATATGAAACCCGTTGGGAAAAATAATTTATTAAATTTATTTCAATTAATAAAAATAGAAGCAAAAAAAATTAAATTTATACACTTTAAGTACTAACTCGTTCTAATAAATGGTATATGCATTTTTAAATTTGTAGAGCATTCATTTTTACTAGTATTTAATTTTAATTAATAACGTGACTTATTGCAATGTTGAGCTAATTACTAATAAACTTGGAAGGATTTACTATAAACACAAATATTAATAGAAATAAATTTTTCCATTAGCAAACAAGAAAACATTAGGGGTATAGATGTTATGAGAGTAAGTTTTTTTTTTTTTTTTTAAGATAACTTTAAACATAAAATGATTAAAGTTGATATATTATCAAGTTTATTTGGTTTCATTTCAAGTACTTTATAAGGTTTATTAGATGGTTTCGGGTTTATGGACAAAACCTATAGAGTTTGGAACAGGTGTTGGAAACCCATAGATTTTAAGGTTCGAGTTCGGGTTTTGTAATGACTATCCTAATTGTATACGTATACCTAGGGCATCCAATAGTGTATAAGGTGTCTTATCAACTTAGTGATGCCATGGGAATATGTTAAATTCTTGGACAATGTTGAGTAGTAACTTGAACAGTAGCATAATAACAGCAAAATATGAGCAATTAAAGGTTCAAGATCACAAGTCTCACATGAAAATTGAAGTACTGGACTAGTCTTAAATATAATTACAAAACATAATATATCATGGAGTCTCTATGAAAGGGAGTGAATGAAAGGATCACTCCACTCACTTGTCTGAATGTTCCCATAACATGCTAACTTAGGGCTTCAATTGCCCTGATGTGACCTACAATCTATCCTATAAAAGCAAAGCACTATAGGGATGTAAGCTGCATTAGGCTTAGTGGTATCAATCTCACACCATACCTTTCATGCAATAAACAACCAAGTATATAACCAAAGCATATATCATACATGATCAAGTAAATGAGTACCACAAATACATATGGTTATTCAGTAATTACGTATAGAATGGATTTACGCCATCTATACCAAGGGTTAGCAGGTCGATCAATTATGGCCAACATCTAGGTGCCTTTGTCATGAAATCATTTGTACAGCTATACCTTTGATAGCCTAAAGAAAATAGGAAAATTGAAAATAGAAGCTTAAACTATTTGGAATTTAGCGATTTAAAATCTAAGATTTGCAGCAAAAATCTTTTTTTTTTTTTCTCTCGAAAAAACCTTAAATTCTCGAATGGTGTTATGATTCCATAACTTCCTTTACAATATCCACATGAATGAAAGCTCCAAACAGATTCTATGTACTGGCACTCAAAATAATTTCAAGTATGTGCGAGAAATATTCACAATAGCTCTCGTGTTTTTCTTTTTTTAGGGTGTGAGAATTTCTCTATAGATCTTATGTAATGCCAACATCGTTAATCCTAGACGAGAGCCATTGTGTTTAATTTATACTTATGATAATATCCCTACGAATTAGGATATTGACATTGTTGTCATCCTCAATCCAATTAGGGTTTCTTGATTTAAAAGACACATGCCTTTATCAACAATTGAAAAGTTTGTATAAAGAGAAAATATAACATTCATCACACTTTGAACTTTTGATGGAGCATTTTTTAGTTCAAAGGGCATGATATTCCATTCATAATGATGAAATGGAACCGTGAAAGCAATTTTATATCTATCAGCTTCATCCATTTAAATTTGTCAAAACCCTAACCTCATATCGAATTTTGAAAATATTTTAGCTCGAGGTAATTAGTTGATTAAATCCCTTTTATTAGGGATTGTATATCTAATTCATTTAAATATAGAGTTTGTATATTTGTAATTGATTATTAACATTGGTGCTTCTCTTTCTAATTCTACTTGGTTTTGAACATAAAAGGCAGCTCATGACCAAGGATTCTTTGATTTTCTAATAAGTTTTTTTTTTCCTAATAATTCTTGAATTCCTTTTTTGTAATATTCTAATAATTCTAAATTTATTTGAAAGGGTCAAGCCTCTCTTGGGATTTTGTCTTCATCGAAGCCATCTATATATGGTAATTTTATGGTATGTTTCTTTCTTGACTAGAAGGTGTTTGGGATTTCAACAAAAATTTCTGACTTAATTATTGTGCAATTCTTTGGTCTTCTATTTCTTCTTTTAGAAAATTTATTTGTTTGACTTTATTTATCATTTTCTCTTTTAATAAATTATTTTTTCTTTCTTTGACAGGGAGAATAAATTTGAAAAAAAAAAAAAAAACTTCCTTTTCTTTGATCATTATTTTTAATCCTCAGGATGAAATTCTAAAACAACATAATGTAGTAATAAATGGTGTAGGTAATATCATGGCATTATTCATACTTTCTACTAATATGAAAATGTTTTGAAATTAATTCCATTTTTAATAACTTTGGCATTTGAAAGTTTATATCTAACATTTAATCTTAACCCATTAGCTGACACTTGTTTTTTCATCATATTTTATAGGAATTGGCCCTTTTTAAATGCAATTTTGATATCCTTCAGTATCAAGTAAAGCTATTGATTCCATTGTAAATTTATTATTTATCATTAAGATAACATTAACATACCATTTTTTGAATATTAATTTTATGGATTAAGTTTTTGTAATATTCATTGTCTTCGCCACTATCTTCTTGATCATCATTTCTCTGAACTAATTATTTGCTTGTTCCTGTTTGATCTTTTTTTTTATCGTTTTTTACTTCCATAAGATTAAACTTCAATTGTAGAATTTTGACTTCCTTTGTCGGTTGTTAATTTCTTCTTAGAGGTTTTTAATAGGGTTTTCCATTTTAGAGAATTTATTATAGATTTGTTGTAACGACGAGTCTTCATATGAATTTTGTTAGTTTCGAATCATAAATTCTCCTATTTTTAACGATTATTCTCTTTTATTTTTTGGGTTTGGGATTTGATACATCATTTCTAGTAAAATTCTTTCTTCTTTTGTTACGACACAAATCTGTTTATAGAACAAATTTTATAAGAACAACAATTACAATTAGATTCATCACTTGATAATTTTGAATTACGGTTTATTTCTTAAATACAATCTTCTGACTCATAGTTTGATTTGCTTGATTCTGAAGAACTATAATTTATTATTTTGAATAATTCATTTTTCATTTCATTTGGAAGGTTAAGCTACTTATTTTCTTGGCTTTTGAACATTTTGGGGTTACATACCCTTTTGTTTCACATTTATAGCATTTAATTTCTTTTTGAACAATTTTTACTTTGGGTTGTATGCTTTTGTTTTTTATAGTTTCTTTTATAATTTTGGTGACAAGTTTGATTATGTTTTCTTTTTGATATTTTCTTTGTTCTTGAAGAAGGTACTTGTACCTTGATAAGAAAAATCTCCTAATTCTTTTTTAAGACTAGAATCTATTTAAGTTTAAATCATTAATGAGACATAATGCTTTCAAATTTATTATATTGGTTGATTAATTGACCACACGCAATATTTGTAAGATCTTGGGAGTACTAAGTTTTAGTAATTCTTTCTCTTACCTTATCAGCAAATAGTTTAGGCAGTCCTGCAATAAATTTTTTCTTTCTTTGCATTACAATCATCTCTTGAAAATACTCTGGATAAGAAAACATCTTTATACTATCTAAAACCATTGAGTGCCAGGCATCTTAAATTTTACTAAGGGTCTGTTTGTTTTGGCTTTTTTTCGGCAGATACAGACACTTTTTCAAACTTTTTGCTAACAAATTATTTATCAAGAAATAGATATAGATAAAAAAAAGTTGACAGTTCTCATCAAAAGATCAAATATAAGAAATATAGATAAAATTTAAATGTAAATCAGATATATTTACACATATCATTTTAAAAATGATACAGATACAGATGAAAAACAGACAATCCAAACAGACCCTAAATTTCCCCCCACTTTTTTCTCTAAATTGCGTAGGGTCTCCTATAAAATGTTTCATAGTTGCATAAAGAAGAGTAGAAATTGCATATTCTTTTTCATAGGTAACGTTATCTATTTGAACTGGTCTTGAAATAGCCTAACTTTCATACATAATTAATTTTAATATATATTTGTGTGCTAGTTTAATTAAATTATGAAATTTTGTGAAATTCTTAGTTGAATAGAATTTAATGTGTTAGAGTGATTTGGAAATTGTATTATTTGTTTGTTTTGTGCATGTGAGACTTGAAATTTTTTTAAAATAAATCCAACCTAACCTAAAACCAAGCCTTTAACAGAAATTATAGCCCCAAAATTAAGCTCAAATCTAATTAAGTTAATAAATCCAAGTCCACACACACACCCATAGCCTAAAGCCCAAGTTCCATCACCTTCTAAAGGCTTGTAAAGATGCCTCCAACGTCAAAAAGGCTGCAAAAGTTATCCATCCAAAACAGAACCAAAATCTATTATTTCTCTCTCTCTCTTCATCTTTTCAACCACAACATGCCCAAATTTCTCTAAACTCCACAAGATCCTAAGTAAAGAGCTAACCTAAAGAACAAGTAGGAGCAAAAATTTAAGTTAAGGAAGTAGCAAGAGACGTTTAGTTGATTTA
Source organism: Combretum micranthum (assembly GCA_024138025.1). Lineage (NCBI taxonomy): Eukaryota > Viridiplantae > Streptophyta > Magnoliopsida > Myrtales > Combretaceae > Combretum > Combretum micranthum. Next base: position 39,238 of record JAMXBD010001842.1, on the reverse strand, counting down.
AATAGCCATAAAAATAAGTAAAGTTGTTTTCTTATTTGTTTTATCTAATCATGGTTTTGGTTGATGTTAATGTTAGATAGGAGTAGAACTTTAATGTTTTAAGTGAATTAAGGGCATGCTAATATATATATTGAGCTAGATATGCAAGTAGACATATGTACTTAAAGTGTTTAAAGAAATGAAATTTGAGCTTATGATGGATTGATGCATGTATTGATGTTGTTAGTGATAATCGAGTAAAACTTGGATGGGTAGAGTTATAATAAAGGCTAACATGCATGAATGATGAACTTATGTTTTAAGGTTGAGTTGGTTGTTACATATACTTGTGAGATGAACCTATAAATGTAATAAATCTCGGTGATGTTTAATATTGTGAATATAGGTTATTTTGGACATGTGTTTATAAACAAATAGGGCCATATTAAGAAGTTAAAGGATATAGAAGTTAGAAAATTTCAAAACAAGTACCACAGGATAAATGCCTTGTTCGTCACGGGTGTAATCGAGGTCTCTATCCCCTCAGATCTGAATTTCCCTATTGATCACGGCCGTTACTTGGCCCGTGATCTCCTCTGGGTGTTTTAAAAAGCTTGAGACGGCCTGGATTATGGGCGTTACAATGGACATTATCTCCTCGATTGTTTTATAAAAAAAAAAAATTATAAAGATCATCACGGCCATATTTTTAATCATAGTCTATATTACAATTGTGATAGGGGGGATTATCTCCTATTATGGGCGTGACAAGACTAATTGTATTCATCACAATCCAAGATCATGAGCGTTATGGTGCTTGTGATAACCATCACAGCTTTTTGTCACGGGTGTGATAGACCCTTTGGTATTGTTCATATAAAAAATTAATAAATAAAATAAAATAAAAATAATAAGTGAATAAATAATGAAATGAAGTATGTAAGTATAGATACATGTGTGAATGTGAAATTATGAGATGACTTGATTTTTATTTGTGTTTAACGAAGGTGAAATGATTTCGTGTTGAATTATGAATTAATGATGTTTTATACGAAATGGTTCTTTGACAGATTTTCATACTCAAATGATTTCAAATACAGATCTTTTGCCCGATAAAAATGATTATTCAGGTACGTAGTAACTTGTTTGTTAGAGTGCTAAGTTAGACATAATCGAATCAACTCTATTGACTAAATAATTATTTCAATTGTTTGTGCATGTGTTGTTGAATATGGTTTAGGGAGCGACAACCTTGTTAATGAGGTTAGCATGGTAGTTTAGACGCTTAGGCCACATTTATCATGATGCAATGGTACGCCATGATGCAATGATGATTCTTAAGTGGCTCAGCAAGTAATCGATAAGGTAGATAGTATCGGGATAACATTTGCTTATTTTAAAGAGGAAATAATATGATTTAGTTCATGTTTATGAGACCGATTAAACTAGATGATATTATGGATTAAGTTAAGTAAAGTTGAGTAACGATTATTGATTGTAAATGAGATTAGTATTCTTTTTCAGTTAGATATAGGAGATATAGGTATTCGAGCGACCTATATCAAATCTCTGAGCAGTTGTTGTTATTCAGGACTCTTGGATCACCAGGATTGAAATCAGAGTTTGAATACTCCAATGACACTTGGCTTAGTTCATCAAATTAATTAAACTATTGATTGTTGCATTGCATTTAGCTTTAAGCGTGCTTGTCAATTTGTATTTACTTGTGTTATTGCGTACTGGGCTTTTGGCTCATGTTGCTGCTTTGCAGATGATGTTGATGATGAATGTTATGATAATATAGGTGACAGGAAGGAATGGGAAACTTTTATGGATGAATGGGATGGCTAGGAACCCCTATGTAAGTAATAATGTTTTAGCCAAGTTTTTCTAAAAGACAATGGAAAGGAAATGCAATTTTTTTGTTATAATGATTAAGCCTTTGTTTGTAGTATGAGATGCTAATTTTTCTTTCAAGTTTTATGTTGAACAAGTTTTGTAATCTTTTGGAAGTGTCATCTGTTTGACACTAAAGTTATTCCGAGTTTTGTAAAGTTGATCTACTCATGTATTAAGTAGTTTATATTAAAGTTTATGTTTTTTTTTTTTTTGGACATAAAGTTTTTGTGTTTAAAACAACTTTAAACAAACAATCACTATAAACATTATCTTTTCGGACAACCTTACATATAATACTTAAGTATTTTATAATACTTAGGTGTTATGTGTGGTTGGAGATTTGACATGTCTAATAAATGAGATTAGGTAGGTCGAGTCCTTACAGATCTTTTAATTGATAATATATATCCTCTTTCTTCTTTAGTAACATGATTTTCCCACCATCCTTTGAGCATTTCAATAAAATCAATTGTTAATAATTTAGCAACTTTATAATCATAATTTCCGTTCTGTTTACAAGCATTTGAAGCAATTATCATTTGATTCATGTTGGAATCTCTCATAATATTTTGATGATAACAAAAAGGAGTAAAAGTCTTTTTAACAAATAAATAAAGTATAGCAATCAAAACCAAAACCAAAATATTTCATGATTGAACTAATCATCAGATTTTTTAGAAATTGTTTCAGAAGGTAGTTCAGAGTCATTTTCAGAAGGTATTTCAGATTCATTTTCAGAAGGAAGATCAGAAACTAAATCTGTTCCAGAACAGAAGATGCACAGAATGTTGCGAATTTATTTATACCTTATCATCTGAAGGCCTGACTCCACGAAATGAATATATTGGGTAGTATATTCATTTTGTTCCACTAAAGTTGGATAAAATATCCAAGGGATTTATTTCATCAATTTTATTATAAGTTACATCTATTTAATTTTCTTGAGAAAGAAGATTGTCAGATTTTTATGTTTCACGTGGTCAGCAAATTCCTAAAGATAAGGGATATATTTTACCAAGTTCATGTTGGTTCAAATTTTCGAAATGAAGATCTTTTAAAGCTTATCTTCAAGGATAAAGGATATCACTATTTTTATGGAATAGTTTGTTGAAGTATTTATCCAAATTGTTATGGATAAACATATCAAGATATATGAGACATTATCAGATGACAGCATCAACGAAATTTGGATAAAGCTAAGAAGATTATTCGGGATTGATCATACACGTAACAGACATTTCAAAGGAGGGAATTTGCCAAGTCAAATATTTTCAATTTGAGAAGAATTCGAATTGTTTTGAACGACTTCTTTGTTAGCCGTTGAGATAAAACAATATATATAGAGGAAGCACAACAACAAGGAAGATATGATGAGAAGAACGAATCTTGCTCTAACTCTCTGTTGAAAGAAAAAGTCTTCGAGTGCATTTCTCTCAAAAGTCCTTGCGTTACAAAGTGTTCATAATATTTTTGTTCGAAAGATAGGATATTTATTGTATTTCCTTGATTGAGTATCATTCAATTTTTTTTAGTGAGGTTGAGTGTTGCAAGTTATCTGTTAGACCAATTGTGTGTTATAGGATAACCGTGAGAATTGGGACAGAGTGTATTGTAGCCAAGAGGATTGGCAAGACAAGCTTGTAACTTTTGATTTTGGATATAGTGGAACAAACCGGTGTGGAATACCGGGTCCCCAACGTGGAGTTGGAAGAGAGGACTGACGCTCGAGGCGGAACCTCTATAAATCGATTTGCATTTTTCTCTACCCTACTCTTTTTATTTTCGTGCAATTTATATTGAAGTATTTGATAAACTGTCACGTTTCAGAACCTGTTTCAGAGAGTACTTCAGAGAGTTGTTTGTATTCCGCATAAAATTAAATTTGATCTGTTTTGAATTAAAATAGATATACAAGTGTGATTATCAGCTGTGATTAGTTTCTAAACAGCAAGTTTAATTAATTCTAAGTTTAATAAAGTAATCAAAAGGAAGTGAATTGAAAATTTCGAAAAGAATTTATTTTTGTGAAAAAGCAATTCACCCTCCCCCCTCTTGCTTACATTATTGGGACCAACAATTCAATTCATCTAAAATACTGTGTTTAGATTGAGCATCAATGTTCCATTAAAAAAATTTCTGGTTTCAACATCTTTATTTTGATTCCAAGTGAATCTCTTTTCTTTATGCATAACAGGAGGTGGTGATGGTTTAGGATACCATGTTTTATTATAAGATCGAGAACTTGAAACTTTTGGCTCACTTTTAATTTTATTGCTATTAACCTTCTCTGAAAATTGATTTGCTAAATCTTCTATCTCTTGATCAATTGTAGTGATACTAAGATTAACCTTTCCTAAATCTATTTTACTTAATTTTTCTAAAATTTCTTCTAACAAATCATCACTTTTGCTAAATTTGAACTTTTGGATGGTTAATAATACAAATGGCATATGAACTTTGACAAAATATGTAATTAGGTGCCTAGACTTTAAAATTGATTAATTTAGTACCTAAACTTTGAAATTGATCAATTTAGTATTTAAAAAAACTTTTCGTGCACGCTAAGTTCTTTTAGGTACTGAATTAAAAATGTTTTAGATACTAAGCTAATCAATTTTAAAGTTCGGGTGCAAAATTGGTTAATTTCAAAGTTTAGGTACCTAATTGTATAATTTGCCAAAGTTCGGAAACCATTCATGACATTATCCAAACTTTCAGATATATGAGGCATATCTAATATGGTAAACATGTTTTTATAAAGGAGAGTTTAATATTGTGGAGGAAATCAAAAGTGACTTTTTAAAAGTTTCTCCTACCTTTTCTTTTCCATTTTCTTGTTTTTCAATTCGCGTTGTTTCTATTTTATTTATTTATGAACCAATAGTATGTAAGATTTGATTTGTAATTATTTTTAGCTTTTAGAACATTTATATCAATGTTGTCGAAACCAGACCACATTGGTCGATTTGATCTAGTTCAACTAGACTCGGCATCAAAAGTGAGCTGGTTCACATAAGCAAACCATTTTTAAGTTAAATTGACCAAACTCGGATGACTTGACCGGTTCAACCATGACCTGGTTGACTTGGTCGGGTCATTGGGTTTGAATGCAACATATTTAAATAAAAAAAAAAGGCAAAAAATGCTAAATGCATCACATTGTAAAATGAAACCAGTAACATTCCTACACTCTTTAAAAGCTTTAATGTTTTACTATTTTAGAGAGTAGAGACCAGACCTAAGTTGATGGCGCAACCTCCACCTCCACCGTGCCTCACCACTTCTGGCCTGCTAAATACAACACCCAGCATTTCTCATTCGTCAACTTCAATCCGAACAACCCATCTCAATCAAACTCAAACACCGAATCAACAAGCCGTTAAGTTACTCACCCACACAACTGGCCAAGCCATTAAGTCGATCAATTAACATCTACCTAGAAGCCGATTTATAGGAATGGATACCGCCGTGTTTTTCAATATTGATATAATCAGATTTACAGGAATGGATGTCTTAACTTTGTCAAATGTCTGCTAATTGTCTTTAATGGTTGTGTTTGCTCTTCGGTTTGGCTATAAATAGTGTTGGAAAGAGTGGATGATAGTCAATAGTTGGTAAAGATGATTTAAGAAAAATAAAGAAAATGGTTTTCTTTTCATACTTAAGAAAAAAGGGTCTTTCTCAACATATATGGTTTTTTGTTTCAAGGTGTAACTGAATCCATTTAAGGCTACCCCTTTTTATCACTACATATTAGTTTATGACTAAATTTATTAATATCATGGCTTATTTGAGCAAAAAAAAAAAAGTTTTAGTGGTACTATATTATTAAAATTTATGTCTCATGACAAGTACTGTGTAAATATAAGAAAAATTAACCATGCAGGTGGTTTTTAGAGAGAACCAAACTATCATCACTATTTATCTTATAATAATAATAATAATAATAATAATAATAGAAACAAAGCAATAACACTTAGTAAATGAAAAGGATATGTTTAGGTATTAATGATATAAAAAACTCTACATAAATTTCATTTATTTGTATTTTCATAACTTAAATTTTCACTTTTTATTTACCATGGTTTGATCCTCAGTTGAACCCAGTTTGACCTTCGACCCCTTAGCATATGTGAGTCACCCCTCTTGGTCAAGATCTCACAACATTGGCTTATATCAATATTTTCCCCTATATTTTTCTTAAAAGGAGAGGCTTTTATTATCTTATCTTGAACTTTAATTTCTACTTCTTAAAGAGGTGGATGGTAGCAACAATTTGACCCTTTTACAATTCCATATATTAGAATATTTTATCTACAGCTTGAATAAAAAATCTTTTTCTCAGACCAAAGTTTTCAAAAATACCATTGAAAGAAGGGTTCATTTCTTTCAAGCTTATTTTGCATATTGTTATACCACATTATTCTGATTTGATAAGTTTCTTCTTTTGAAAAAGTTTTAAACATCTTCATTTTTCTAATTTTAACCTTTTAATTTCTTGCCTTTGGTGCCCATTGTAAATTTTCATATGATTGATTTTGATCCATTTCTTTAATACAATTTTGATTAGCTCCAATATGTAATAAGGCCATCAATTATACTGTAAATTCATTATTAACTAAAATAATATTAACATACCATTTCTGAATATTAATTTTATGGATCAAATTAATGTAATCTTCATAATATTCATTACTATCTACATCATCATTATCTTTAGGATTTAAGTTCTTACTTGTGCGTTTTTTATTATTTACTTTAATTTTTTATTCTAGAAGGCTAAATTTTAAATGCAAGGTTTTAACTTCCCTTTTTAAATTATTTATTTCTTCTTTAAGATTTTTCATTGAAACAGGTTTTTCTTCTTTAGAGAATTCATCATAAGTTATTTATAATGGATAAGAATTTTCTTTCGAATTTTGTTCTTTTTGAATCTTGAATTCTCTTATTTTTAGTAAATATTTTCTTTATTTGTCTGGGTTTAAAATTTGATCTACCTTGTCTGCCAAAATTCTTTCTTCTCTTGTTATTAGATAAATTTGTTTAGATGAACAAATATTATACGAACAACAATCACACAGTCAGTTTCTTTACTTGATAGACTTTTACCACTAATTATTTCTTAAACATAATCTTCTGATTCATAATTTGGCTCACTTGATTCAAATAAACCATCATTTTTAATTTTAAGTAATGCATTTTTCATTTTTCATGGTAGATCTAATGTCACGCCCTAAAGGTACCATAAACGTGGCAGTCTGCCACATACGGTATTAAAACTTAAGAATGACTTCCCGAAGTCATGCGAAAGTTTCCAACACCATATGTAAGGCGTCTATCACAACAATAGGAGACACCGGTGGGATGTATAGTTCAAGATAGTAAATACAGCATACAAGAATTCTAGATAACCATCTCATTTCAACATTATAAGAATATAATCCTTACATTATCTTAGGGGGCCTTTTCCCCTATGAATCTCTAAATAATCATAATATTAACTTAATCTTTCTAACAACAAAAGAATATTAACACCAAAAGATATTAAAGGATATTGTTGGTCCCGAAAATAATCAAGAAGTGGGGTTGAATTGATTATTTCTGAAAATTAAAATCTTTGCCTTTTAAAAAACGATCCCCTTTGATTTTAAGTTAAGAGAACAATATGAACAATTAAACAGCAACAAAATAAACTGTGGAAATATAAATAGAGAAGGGATAAGAAGATCAGGCAGATATTTATAGTGGTTCTGCCTTTTGCGTCAGTCCACTCTTCCAGCTCCGAGCTGGGGACCCCGATATCCTTCGGGTTTGTTCCACTATATCCAATAAAATCAATTACAAGCTTGTACAATTCTCTCTGCTCGATTCTCACAGCTATCCTCTAGCTTCAATCGATCTACAGAGTCTAAACTAGTAATCAAACTAACTCACTTGAAGCCAACAACAAGTTGCTTCGTTTGTAAAAGAATAAAGTGTAAAGATTGCAATAAAATTTGCTACAATTCTGCGCGTGGGAAAGAATAAATAAAGTATGCTTTTTCAACTCTTAAGATTTCTCGGTCAATGATTGAAGTTAAGCAACTCTCGGTTTTTGTTTTTCTTGAATAGTGAAAAGTTCTGTGTATCCTTCTTCTTTTATCTCTGTTCGCATATCACATATTGTCCCTCTAACGTTCATAAATTTTTGTGCTCAAGATAAGATTGATATCCCAAATATCTCGGGTAGAAATCTGTAGCTTCTTATCTTTAATTTAATTTTCAAACGCTGCTGATATCTTCAAGAGAAAATCTCATTCTTCTTGTTTACTTTAGTTTCCAGATTTGAATTTGAATCTCTAATACTCTGAAGTAAGATAAGATCTGCTTGAATTTTGTGATTTAAGATAATCTATTTGTTTTCTGTTTGAGAGCTTCTGATAACTTTGATCTTGTTGAAGATAGATCTGGAGAATCGTTGCTGATATCACGATCTTCAACGTGATCTTCGCATGTTATCTTCTTGAAGATAACGTGGTTCTTGTTTTTATTTTCTTAATAATATCCAATTTGAATTTATTTCTATCTTGAGAAAAATCATAAAACATAACTTCTCTGTCCAGAAATCTTAACTTCTGTTTTTATCTCCAGAAAACTTTTTCGATGAAGATAACCCATCCGAAAATTGTTTAAGTCCCCTTGATATAATCCAACTTTAGTGGAACGAATAAGTATACTATCCGAATATACTTATTATCTCAGAGCTAGGTCTTCAAAATCATTTAACTTCTTCATAAAAAAATGTGAATCTTGTTTGAGAAGATAAACAGTAACTAACTTTAACTCAGAATTGATGTTGAAAGTTTTTGAAAAGGTTCTGTGAAAACTTCTGTATTTCTGGAACTCACTTCAACTCAGAATTGTTGTTTTGAGTTTCTCCCAAAGGTTCTGTGAAAGGTTTTGTGTTGCTGGAAATGTGTTACACTTTAATTATTCTTCTGGGAAACATTTTGTGTTCCTTTTTCCTTTCTAAACAACATCTGAAATCATCATATATTGTAATAACTCTTGTCTAACTTATCTAAAAACTTGTTCAGATCTAAGATTTAATATCATTCATCCTTATATATTTGTTCAACAAATTCACCAATATTCTGTATAAAGTTCTGAATATAATTCTGCACACTAATAGAGTAGTTAGTTCTTTGAGCATTTTGCTATCATCAAAACTTTAGATATATAGAGAATCAACAGATATTTAACCTAAGATCTTCAAAAGATTTTCAGAAGCTCCTCAAAACATAATTCTACTCGAGTATATGTAGTCCTTGGGTATAAAAGATATTAGTCCTGTTACAACAAATGTCTATCGGAGTATAAGCATAACTAGCTTAGTGAGAATATTCCCGAATTAACGTACTTGTATAAATAATTTCAAACAAGTTATTAAACAAGCATATGAATGCGTAAAGCAAGTGATCAAGTAATACATATGATCTGCCGAAAATTATATGTTTGAATGGATTTGCCCCTCCATTCAGGTTTAGGTGTTTCAGGCTCTTTAAAACCCATCTTTAAAATTTAACTCATGTAGTTTATTTCAGGCGCTTACTCGCCTATCTTAAAATAGTTCTTTTAGGCTCCTAATCGCCCATCTCACAAATTTATGGCTCCTGCAAACACGGCTACTATACTCTTGTTCCATCGAGTATAGCAGCTCATGAGATGAAACTAACTACGTGATATGCATGAATCAATTAATATAACTCATAATATATGATTAGAGTAATTTAAAGGTGATCACGAAATTTGCACACACTCCGACTCCAACATAATAATAGTAAAACACAAGTTCATTAACAACTATTCATGTCTCGGTATGCTAGCATTCTTTCAACCAATATTATTATACATTAATTCATTTTCATCTTTTCCTACATTCTAGTAGCTCTAGCTACAAGCACAACCAAGTACGTAGAAGGTAGGAAATAAACTCATTCGACCATGAGGATATATCTTTCTTGAGTCAATCGGTAAATCCACTAATCAAAATAATCCTCCGGGTATGAATACTCCTCTTTGGGATCACCTAATCAAGAAGAATACCCATAATGAGTATTTTTTATTGATTCTATGGTACTTATAAAAAACTATGTTATAAGATCATTAAAATTCGTATAAAAGGTAATTCCAACTTAAAATGGCTATAACTTGGTCATTTTAACTTGGAATTGCGCAAATAATATACCATTTTCTACCTACTCGAAAAGATCTATCCATTTCTAAGGTTATTTTTGTCATAAAAAGTCATTTGAGTTGGAAAATACTATGGTACAGAATAGTTACGAATTTATAATTCACAAAATATGATTTTTCTAAACTTCACTTTACTCAAAAATCCTTAAGAAAAATATATGGATGTATTATAGTTGATGAAATGACCTAGATTTCAATTTTATTTAAATCTCATGTGTTTATTTATTTATTTTAGATTTTTGAATTGAATGAGCATGTTTGATGGTTGCTAGTACTTTAAAATATATTATTTTGCATGTGTAGATTGAAATTAATATCTTTGTTTTATGTGTATTAATGTGTGTGTAAGAAAATTTATAATTGTGTCTTTTGTACATTAAGGTGTTAATTAAGTTAGATTTATAAAATCAACTTTGGTTTTACAAGATTAGTGATGGAATTTTGTTTTTTTAATTAAGTAGCATTTATGCTTATTTAAGCCCCAAATGAGACCCAAATTAAAGCCAAATGCATCCTAAGGTTATGTATGCTTTAAGGGGTAAATTTGGAATGTGTTAAAGTCAAATTAAGCTAAATTGAACTACTTTTTGGGGCAGCTCATTTTATTCGAATTTCCTTTTCTTTCTTTCTTTTCTTTTCTTCTTCTATTTCTATCTCCATTTCAAATTCCAAGCCTAAATTAAGAGCAATAGCAAGTATTGGAAATCAAGTTCTCTCCAAGGCAACGCATTTTCATGTGAGTGGATTTAATTGTGATTGTTGTTTGTTTTTCTTTCTTAAAGTAGTTGTATGGATTTTTGGATGAAATGAGTTTAATGTTGTCTGGATGATTGTTCATGTATTGAAATGAGCTAGGAATGAACTTTGTGAGTGTGTGAGTTTGTTTATGCATTGTTGTAGTGATATGAAGTGTGGGGAGTAAGTGAAGAGGAATTGTGTAGAGAAATTTAGAATGGATTGAAGTGGAGTTTGAAGTGTTTAATTGTGTTGAATTCTTGTTTTGAGTTGCTAGGATTGAGTATTATAAATAGGATTGAGTATATGAAGTTGGAAGTGTAGTTGAGGAAGGTTTTGAAGTGTTTTGAGATGAATTTTTTCAAAGTGAAAAACAGAGGATTTGAATTCTGACGTTTAAGTCTGTTTTTAAAACGTACGCCGGCACCTGGGAATTCAACGCCGCCGGTGTAGAGGCAGCGTTGGATTCAAATCTCTTAACGCCGCTTTGCTAAACTGCCGGATTTTTCAACAAAAGTTTGCTAGCTTTTGTTCTTCAGAACGTACGCCGGCAATCTGGGTTTCTACGCTGCCGGCTTTCGCTAGGAAAGTCAGCCAGCGTTCTTTCTTTCTTATTGTACGCTGGCAGCGGGAATCAAGGCCGCCGACGTATGTGTTAAAGCTGGCCGCGTATCTAGGTAAGCGGACGCTTAGGCCTTCTGGACGTTTTTGAAATTTTGGGTTTTGGATTCTACGCCGGCTCAAGGCCGCCGGCGTAGGATGCAAAGGCTGACGGCGTACCCTTGAACACTGCCAGCTGGCAGTGTTGATTTTCAGAGCATCGAGCACCGGCTCAAAGCCGCCGGCCTATCCCCTGTGCTTTTGAAATTTAAAAAACCTTTTTCTAAAATTTTCCGAAGTTTGTTATTTGAGCAGTTGAGTAGTTATTAAGCGATTTGCGATCTAATAGGACCTTTAAATGCTTATTTGTGACTTTGTATTCAATTATTTGGATTTCTTTGATTTATTTATGATATATAGATATACTATGTGTATAATTGTGAGAATGAAATTTATAATTGTTGATTTATTGATTATTGTGATATTTCTATTACAGTTAAGGATTCTTCGGTTAGTTCATCACCGAGAGATCCTAGTTATATACCAACGGGTTCAGGTACGCAATAACTTGTTTGATGTTTGCTAGGACTAGGCATTCCTAATTTAACCTAAATTGATTCGGCTTAATATTTGAATGAATTGGATGTCTTTTTCGCTATTTAATCTGGTCCGAGGAGTAGCAAACCTGTCATGATGCAATGACATGTTGTTAGGCCTTAACCAAGTCATGATGCAATGACTTTACCATGATGCAATGGTACGCTATGATGCAATAGCGATTCTTTTGGTTAAGTGGGTAGCCGATAGGGGGAATAGTATCTGAGTAACGTTTGCTTAAACTTAGGGGAAATACCATGATTTAGTTCAAAGTTTATGGAACTTGTGAACTAGGCTCATGTTATGGACTGAGTTTAAGTAGAGTCGGGCAACAGCTTTTAAACCCTAGATGAAGCTATTATCTTCATGAAATAGATATAGAAGATATAAGTATTCGAACTGCTTATATCAACCCCCTGAGCAGCTGCTGTTACTCAGACCCTTGAATTCCCGAGGCATGACCGGGGTTTGAATACCCTCTTGTTGATTTGTGAATGAAAATGTAATAAAGATAATCACTTGTTCTATGATGCATTACATTAATTTGATGACTTGTTTTTGCATTGGTTATTGTGTATTGGGCCTCTGGCTCACTTTTGCTGCTTTGCAGGTATTGAAGACGATTATATGATGACTTGGGCTATGGGTCCGATTTCGAGAGATTTCTGGATGAGTGGGATGAATAGGATCCGACCACCCTGGACCTTTGGAAGGAACTTTTTACTAAGGAAAAGTTATGTATAGAAGGCTTGTTAGTTAAGCCAATTTTTGTAATGACCTTAAGATCCTTTAGGATTCTTATGTTTTGAGAAAACATGTAATTTTTGTAGTGTCTTGTATTGACACTAAACGATGTTTATTTGATGTAAATATATGTATAGATTGCTTTTGTTAGCAATCTTGTTTTGTTTAAAAAGTTCTTTACAAAGTATAGTGGTTTTGATCAAACAATTTCCATAAACTGTTAGTTTTAGGACAACCTTACATATAATGTGAAAACATTATATGTGGTTGGGGATTCGGTATTCTAAGTTTCGGGATTTAGAGGAACGGGTCCTTACAGTTGAAAAATCCTTTGAACATATATTTATATTCATATTGTATGCATGATTTTTGTAGTGTTGTCTCAATATTAATATTTCATAAACAATTTGTCTTTAAGGGTTTTAAAAGATAAATCTTTAAAATTTTTTTTTTTGAATTGTTAGAAGGAAAACTAAAATATATTTGAGTTGTTATGAGTGAGTGTTTTTCCTATTATAATTTCATTTCCTATCTTTTCAAAAGTAAATTAACTCTTCAAAAATTTGATTCTTTAAGTTATCTACTAACTTTATTTCTCGCGATTGAAAAATAAGCTTTTCAAAATATTCCTTAAGTTTTTGGTGTGGTCAAATATTTGAAGTGGTGTTAAATGTATGTTTTCTTCTCATTTTTATATCCTTTTCCTTCTTTAGAAAATAGATGCACCTTTAAAACTTTACTTTCTTGGCAAATTTTATTTTTCATAGTTGGTTTTCAAAATAGTGAGTTGACTTTATCTTAGTTTGAAAAACTTGTTTTATTCTTAATATTTGTTAAATGATAGAATAATTCTCTTAGACAAGTTAATAAGAAAAGCTTTCTTAGTAAAAAATTATTAACATTAGAACTTAGCAAAAATTTCATTTTAATATTGAAAAGAGAATAACAACATATAAAAATTAAGTTTTGAAGAGGCTTTCTTAGTATGTACTTTTCAAAATCTATAATGAACCTATTCGAGTCTTATAAAAGATATGGTTGAGTTAAAATCCTTTAATGCTAAAAATCCTTCCTTTATGGAGTATTAAGTTTTGATTTATAAAAGAAATGAGTTCCTTTTATTATTTTGAAGAAATCTATATTACTACTTCTTCTAGAGTTTATGATTAGCTTATCCTTTGAAAAGAGTTTATTAAAAAAAAAAAACTTAGATCTTTTTGTTGAAAATTCTTTTGTTAAGGAATCTAGTTTACTTTTATTTATTTAAGAAAGAACCCATTTTTTATTTTTATTTAAGACAACAACATTCTTAATCATGTATGAATATGATTATGTAGCAATGTAAAAGTAAAGATAATACCTAATAGGATAGAAAGAAATACTTGTAAATAAATAAACACAATAAAATAGTCAAGCATTGGGAACCTTAGCTTTATCAAGGTGTCCCGGCCATGTATTGGGAGCCTTAGCTTTATCAAGGCAATCTGGGACTAAGAATAGACTAGTCCCAAAATAAAAAAAAGAAAGAAAATTGTTTTGTCTTGATATGGACAAGTCTAAGACTAGAAAGACTAGACTTAATAAATTGCATAAAACAAGTAAAAAAATAAATTGCAAGACATGAAAATAAATAAATAACAAATGAGCTTATATGCTCTAAACAAATATTTATATATAATATACGTAATATTATATAGAAGTTAGATTAGAGCAAAATAATAATAACAATAACAACAGCAACATAATAACATAATGTAAAATATGAACATGAACAAAAACAAAACATGAACATATTGTTGCTTCTTTAACTCATACGAGTCTAAGAAACATACACTAAACTCATGCTAAGTTTGTATGAATATGATAAAGAATATAAGTAGGATTTTTACCTAAGGTTTAATGGAGGATTTGAAAAGAGATAAATGGGTAGTGTGTTTGTTATTTTCTTCTTGAAGTTGTAGGGAATGATAAAGAGTATTTTGAGAGAGATTTGTTTGAGAGGGAATTTTGATAGAGTTTTGTTATGTAAAATGAATGTGTAAAAGAGTGAAGGAGGAATGGGATATTTATAGAATTTTTGGAGTGAAATTTTTATGTAATAAAATAATTAAAAAGAAATATTATAGAGAAGAGAGAGAGATGGCGACGCAACATGAGAGAGAGAGGGATGATCTTTGTTTGTTTTGTAATTTTTTTTGTAAAGAAAAGAAATAATGTATAAGGTTTGATGTGAATAAAGTTGTATTGGAAATGTAAAAAGTAAGAAAACATGTATGTAGGTAGTAAGAAATAGGTGTAAGAAAAATTAGAGATAGTGAAATAGTAATGAATAATATGAATAGTATTATGAATAGTAAACTAGACAAATAAAATACCGGTAGTAATAAAAATACTCGTAAACGAGCTATATCTGATATTTTTAGTTACCGAAAAATTCTAAAACTGATATTTTTGAAATCCTTATTTAATTACGAGTCTTTTGGTGTTATTGTAATATTTTTATTATTCCGAACTTCGGGACACACTTTTCGAGAACTGATCCCGATTGAGTCCGAAGGACACTCGAAATTCATGAATCTGATATTTTTATGTTACCCTATATTATTACGAACTATTATAAGCCATTAACTTAATTTCGTTTTCTAGGGTTTGAAAACATGGGATTGCTGGAGTTGAAATTGTTTAATTGTCTTGACCTTTGTTGACTTTTGAAACTCCGGTTTGACTAGGGTTAGGGTTTAATCTAACTTTACCTTAGAAATTGAGGGGTTTATATCAAGGATCCGATAGGATCTTCTCATGTTCGAGTTTTCGAATTGAACGATTATTAAACTTTCTATTTTTATTTTCGAAGATTCTCTTATGAAATCCCGTGATCGAAATTGTTTAAGGTTTGGTTTCAACTTGGGTCAGACTTTAGGGTTTCGATTCGGTATTCCAAAACCATTCTCTAAAATTCGGGGGCTTACATCTAAATTATTGATTTTCTTCGCTTGTGAACATGTGAGAGCAATATGCCTTTAACTCCACACTTGTAACATTTGATTTCCTTTTTGAACATCTTTTCTTTGGCTTATATGTTGTTTGTTTCTTATAACTTTTCTTATAATTTCTTTTATTATCTTGTTGATAATTTTGTTGATATTTTCTTTTTTTTTTCTTTTTCTTGTTTTTAAACAGGGGGCTTAGATTTTCTCATAGCTATATTGATAACAAAATCACCTAATTCTTTTTTAAGATTTCCTTTCTCCTTCTAAATTTTTGATTAATTGACCATAAGTAACGTTAGAAAGTTCTCGAGAATTATAAGTTTTGATTATTCTTTCTCAAGAAATTCTATGGTCACTTATTACATGTGCATTTGCTTGATCTCAACTTGACATTTTGTATGTGATCTCCCTTTTGACCATGTATTGTAGGACGCGGTACAGCTAGAACCTCAAATGCATGTTGCTAATAGTTGAAACATGTAACACGATAGGAATTTGACATATTGTTCCTTCTCTCAAACTTCTTTACAGCATAAGTTGTCAGCAACTTACCAAAATTCAATCATGTGTCTGTAACATATCTGCAACGCTGAAATGCTTCAATGCAAAAGGTAAATGTCCAAAACAACTTGTCAAGCAAGACATGTCCTATAGTATTTGATTCAATAGCTCCTCATTCGAAATTTGTTCGTGGATTTGTCTCTGCTATCCCATTAAGTAGATACGGCAGCTTCGCATATGAATCCTCTCAACTTCCGTGCACCTGCTCAATAATTTTTCACTTCGCCTCATGATTTCTCTTAATATGAACATTATACTTAAACTCTTTTAATATAGTTAATTGGAGGTTATTTACTCTCACATTTGAAGAATTATGAATCTCTATTATAATGCACCTGGACATATTGGTGGGTACAACTGAGTATGATCTTGCCTAGTGATTTCAGTCAAACATGTGCGAGGTGCTTCATATTTGGTGATGTGAAATTACCCACTATGTTTCTTGTAACTGCCTTTGAGTCTCTACTTACAGTCTCTGCTGTGGATATAAGTGCATTTAACTACCCATGACTTTGGGTTCGAGTCAATTACCTCAAAATTGTAATGATTCGATATGTGATACATTTTAACTGCTCGTATAAGATGATATTTAGTCTCGAACCGCATCTCAACATTGAATTCATCACTTATGCTTCAATTTCCAGCATTAATTTACTGCTCATCATCAAATGCAGCATGCACTATTTACATCAGTACTAAAAAGGGGTACTGCACTAGGCTCTATTGCATAACATTTGTAGGAGCTATGAAACGGTGCCAGTCATTTCACTTAGGCTGTATATTACTAGCAATAACTTGCTGGGACAAACCTGTCACATAATCATTTCCATCATCAACATAGTCCTCGCTAGATTCACTTACTGGTAAGTCTTGCATCGCATCAGTATCATGACCATAACTCTAGTTAGGTGCACCCATTTCAAAGTTACTCATTTGAACCTGTGGGCCTACTGTTGTCTGATTTGGAGTGAAGTTCGAATTTGCCAACCTTTAGCTGCCAACATTTCCACCAATGCCCATGGCGCCCATAGGTACCTACCCATGGAGCCTACAGGTACCTTGGCAATTCCTTTTTAATTATATGAACATGTACAGCCACTGACTCTTCTGTGTCCACCAACATATGTGTATATCTATACACCTTAAGTTTACTGCAAAAGGTATTTAGTATTTGCTCATACATTGAGTTCCTACAAACACTGACCACAATAACTGGCCACCTATCATAACCAAAATCTTCGTTCTCTTCCATAGTGTTACCATAAGCATATAATATGAACTTAGCCTTATCCATTTCCTCATCTACCTGCCAGCTTATAAGACATAGGTTGAATGAATGAAATTTGATCATGAGTTATGAATTGTACTCCCCTAATATCGAACATGTTTACTAATGCTAGTTCATCCATGTCATTCTTATGAAAATATTTTATTGATGAGATGCTAGAATCTTGAGTACAAGAAGCAAGGCTCAATTGCATGCAACTTTCTATTGCTACAAGAACATCTACGGAATAAGCCTTCTGCCATAAATATAATAAAGTGCTACTTATTGCATCGCCGGTATGTCATTCTTTTATTTTCTTGAATTGAATACAAAGTTCGAATTAGGGTCAGGGTACCTCTAAATCTTCGTCTCTTCAGATACTAACAACCTTTGTCTTTTTAAAAGACAATGTCATATTGTCTAAATCTGATATTATTTTGATCTAATAGTATTTTTATAATTTTTTTTAAAAACTTAATTACTTAAGTATTATTTTCCTTTTCCCCTGATCTTGAATCACATGATATTTATGTTATTATTTTTTTTTCTGAACTTTATTGTTATTATTATTATTCCATTTCCCATATTCAACTGCCTAATCCAAGCCAGGCCGTATCAATATAAAAACTGCTTTGGTTCCAGCCCACAAATCTCTTGGGTGCTTAAACCCTTTGAACCCTCGGTGTCTCTGCCTCGCCTTCACACAAAGCAGAAAAAGAAAATGGCGTACCAAGGAGAAGCCCTGAAGTCGACCTCCATCAATGGAGTCAAATTATATACAATCTCTTCTCAACAACGTTCTCTTGCCACGTGGCTCAATCCCAAGAAACTTAGAGCTCTTCGTAAAGACAAGAGTATGTACTACTTCTCTCTGCTTATTCCTCTACTGTACCCTTGGTGCATACGCATGTGTGGTTTTTGCATCGTATATTGATTTGCCCTAGGTTTTTTTTTTTTTTTTTGGCTTGTTATCGCAAACGAAGTTCTGAAAACGGAGTGATGGGCTGCCCGTGTCTTTACCAATCACATGCTACTATCTACACGTATATAAAAAATAGAACTGTGGTTGGAGGGAAGACTGGATGGAATCAACAATTGCGCTTTTCCAGAAAGAGACGGACAGAATCTATCTGGTGTCCCCAACTCTCCAATACTTGTCGGAGAAGTAGTTTCTGCTCCCATGCTTGCGCAATTTGTCTTGTTGTTGTCAGTCTTGAGGTTGATTGACAGATATTTTTGTTCATTGATATGGCATGTATTGGAGGATGATACATTGCCTTTGTTTTGTAATACGGAAAATTTGATTAGGGATTTAGTACCAGTGCTTGTCACCTAATGGCACTTTAAGTATGCTGCAAGGCATCGACTACTTTGGTGGTGGTTATTGATCTTGTTATGAGATCTTGGATATTAATAATTTAGAACTGATAGAGCTTTATTAGGTGATGATTCAAGGAATGCATCGAGTGAGTGGAATGTTGTTTCTCGTGAATGAAATAAAAACTATTGAAGAATTAGAAACGCGTAGCACAAGCGTTTAGAAAAAGCTATGTGAGACCGTGCTGAGTATATTAATGAACTATTGGGTACCGAACTATGTTGAGATGATGATGTTGGGTAAGAGATAAATCCGTCTATCTAGATTCGAGGCTCTTGTGCTGTGATATCAGCTTGAATAGTGTTCTGAGGATGTCCCATGCACAAGTTGTCTCTGCCAATGCTGCAGGCTAAGTGGAAATAATGGGGATAAGGAAAAAAAAATAACATTTAAAAAAATTTTACACAAATCCTATCGGACAAAAAATAATCTCAAAAATAGACAAGTTGACCTCGTTTCTTAAAAAGATGAGGCCGTACTTAGCCGATCTCGCCTTTTCAAGAGACAGGACTAGCGTAGATAAACAAATATCGTCTCTTCGTCTCTTCAAGAGATGAGGTTGATCTTGATCTCCTCTCTTCAAGAGATGGGGTTAGCATATTACAACCTCGTCTCTTCAAGAGAGGAGGTTAACTTGCTTATTCCTAGGATTATTTTTAGTCTCGCGGGATTTGTATATATATATTTTTAATATTATTATTTTTTTTCCTTAATCCGAAATAATGGGTGAGTGGGGGCTTGTTCTCACTTCCAAAACTAGGCCTGCACCGTGTCAGAATAAGAAAGATAATGGTCAATGTAGTTGAAGGCCACTTCTTTCCAAATGTATGTGAAGTTGGTACTTGAGAAGATGTGTTCATGATCTTAGCCACTGAGCTGCATGGATGGTTTGCTGAATTTTGAATGATGCTTTGGCACATGCTTGGTTAAATTTCACAAAGTTGTTGTTCCTATGAAAAGAGCTGGAAGCTGAACATAGGAGATTGTTGTTACCTCTTGCAATGTAGCTGAACTGACCGGTGATTTTAGCTTCCTTTTTCTTGGAAATTTTAGCATCTTATTATATGAGTGACCATAAGTGGGAGGGAGTCAGGTCTCCATTTGTCTTAATTTTGAATATTCCTTCCTTCCTTTCTTTCGCTTCTCCTTTCTTTCCTCTCTCTCTATCTCTCTTTAAATTATATATTAATATTATATTCAATATTTCTTGGTATGTAAATGTTTTTGTGTTGCACTTGATGCTTTGTGGATCAAACTCTTCTTGGCTGCTGCTGACAAGTGTTTTTTTTCTTAAGATATTTATTTTCATTGTTCTCTAAGATTCTTAATTTTGTATTTTCTTTGCGACAATAATTTTTTTCTTTATCTGATTAGACTATATGGAAAGGGTCCAATTGATTGAAGATTTAAGGTTTGAAACTGCAACAACAAAAATTAAGGAGACACCTGATGGGGAGTTCCTTATTGCATCAGGTTTGGCATTATTGCTTCCTTTTTCTGCTGATCCTATCTATATATGCTATTGATTGGGTGAAAAAAGAAAACAAATGTGTATACCATCTTTTGAAATTTGAAAAAGAGAAAAACATCAATCCATATATTGTGTTAGCTGTTGCTGATGCATCAATGGATGTAGGTATATATCCTCCTCAAGTCAAAGTATATGAGCTAAAGCAACTATCCCTGAAGTTTGAAAGACACTTGGACTCGGAGATTATCGATTTTCAGGTTATTTATTTACTTTATCATCAACACCAGCCTTGCATGAATTGTTTTGCAAAATTGTTTAAATGATTTTGAATTTTTTCCCCTTTTCCAATATGTTCTCAGTGTTAAGATATCTAATAATAATTAGGAGAATGGTGCTTTTTCATTAAAGGTTTTGTCTTCTCAAAGTGCAACCATATTTTTATTTTTATCAAAGATACCTATTACAGATTACTATCTATTTATGTGTTATCCACCTGCTCTGACGTTTGTTATTGGATGTTCTGTGGTCTAAGTAACAGATTTTGGATGATGACTACTCCAAGCTAGCCTTTCTATGTGCAGATCGATCTGTTAATTTACATGCAAAGTATGGAAAGCATTATAGCCTTCGAATTCCAAGGTTTCTCTCTAATTCTTTGCTTCTACTTTTTGTGGATATGCATGGTAGAAGATAATCTTGACTCTATAACCTTCTCTTTTCTTAAACAAGAGTAATTGCTTTGAGTTCAGATTATTTCTGGCACATCCCTGATACACCCTAAAGCACTAAAGCACTAGTTAATTAATTGTGTTGGTTTTCATGGCGATGCAAATATTGTTGCTAGATTGAGTAAAATTCTGACAATAGGCTTCTTTGGAAACATATAAATGCAATAGTAGTATAGGCATACTTCACTTGCATAGTTAAGTGTGCAAAAGCTCTTTAGATTTTAGACATATGATGACTGGGATTATGGCATCATAAATAAATTAACCAAGGAGCAGTTCAAGTTTTTACATCTAAACTATTATTATTATTATTAATAAATGGTCATTGGTAAAGAAATAATGTTTGGAGTACTTCATGCTAAGTGGTTTACCTAGTGATTAGCATTTGGGAAATATCTGCATATATGTCATATAGTGTGGTTTCAGGTTCCACCAATGACACTTCTTGGAGGTACATCTACGCAAACTGTTGCAAGATTTGTGCGTTAATCAGGCTGAATTAGTGTGATTTGTTTTTATTTTAGTTTCCTAGAATAGTTTATGTACAGTTGTCAATTAGTTTTTATTCTCTAGGATACTTACCAGATTGCCTCTTGTATAGTTATATATCTATACCAATATAGAACAAGAATGATATAATCTTTTCATGCCATACACGTTCATATGGTATAAGAGCAGAAACTCTATTTCCTAAATCCCTAGCCTTCCTCTGTATCAGCCATCTCCTTCCTCCCTATTCCTTTTTTGTATCATCTTGTCTGAGATTTTAGAGACAACCAATACTAGTGAGAAGAATACGCCCACTGCAGACCTGCCCACATCCACGACTACCACTTATGTTCCCACTTTGAAATCCCACTCCATTCAAATTACCACGATTAAGCTGAATGGAGAGAATTTCTTGCACTGGTCCCAATTTGTACGCACGTATATCCGTGGTAGGGGCAAGATGGGATATTTGACTGGAGAAAAGAAGGAGCCTGCACTTGGTGATTCTAGCTATGCTACGTGGGATGTGGAGAACTCGATGGCGATGACCTGGTTGGTGAATTTGATGGAGGAAGACATAAGCTTCACCATATGTGCTATCATATGATCAAGGAGCTTTGGGACAATGTCAATTAAATGTACTCAGACTTGGGAAATCAATCACAGGTATATGAGTTGACTTTGAAATTGGAAGAAATCAGCCAAGATGAGGACATTGTCACTAGGTATTTTGCTTCCTTGAAACGTCTTTGGCAAGACTTGGATCTCTTCAATGATTATGAATGGAAATGTTCTTGTGATTGTAAACATTATAAAAAAATGGTGGAGGATAATCGTATTTTCAAGTTTCTTATTGGACTTAATATGGATTTTGATTAAGTTAGGGGCAGGATCATTTGTAGATAGCTGCTTCATCGATTAGCGTTCTCTGAAGTTTGCCGTGAGAGGAGTCGCCGTCTTGTTATGCTCGGCAAGAGAAACCTTGGCAGTCCTGCTGAAAGCTCTGCTCTTGTGGCTGGGGTGAATGGTAGCTGAAATACTAAAAAGAAATCCGATGACAAACGTTGTTTTTGATGTGACTATTGCGACAAACCACGTCATACAAGTGACGCATGCTGACAACTTCATGGAAATCCAGCAAATTGGAAGGGCTCAGGGGCTCTTATGAAGGAAGGTTTAATAAGAGACTTGCTGCACATGAGGCAGATTCGACCCCTTTCAACGAAGAGCAAATTGATAAAATCCTGAAAATGCTGAATTTCAACTTGGGGTTCATCTAGTACTCCTAATGCTTCCATGGCTCAAGCAGGTTATAATTTTGAGGCATTATCTTGTCTCTTGCTAAATTATTCTACTCCTTGGATCATAGATTTGGGAGCCTCTGATTGTATGATGAGTTTGTGTAGCTTATTTCATTCTTACTATCCTCGTTCTGGCCATGAAAAAATCCGTATAGCAGATGGATCTTATTCTTCTATAGCTGGCAAAGGTTTGGTAAATCTTTCAAAAAAAATTTCCTTAAAGAACGTCTTACATGTTCCTAAACTTATTTTGTAATCTGCTATTGGTTAGCAAATTATCTAGAGACTATAATTGCTGTGTTACCTTCTTTGAATCCTATTGTGTTTTCTAGGAATTGAACCCGGAGAAGATGATTGGTAGTGCTAAATTAATCAATGACCTTTGTTATTTTGAAAAGCAAGATTCCAAGAATAAAGACGCTTAAGGTTCAAGTAGTATTAGTTCTATTCTAGATAAGGATAAAATTATGCTTTGGCATTATAGACTAGGGCATCCTAGTTCTCCTTTTTTTAAAAAACTATTTCTTAGTTTATTTAAAGGATTAGATTGTTGTAAACCATATTGTGAGAACTGCATTTTATCTAAGAGTTATAAGATTGTTTATCGTCCTAAAATTTATCAAGCTTCAAAACCATTTTACTTAATCCACAGTGACATTTGGGGTCCGTTAAGGATTAATACACCCTCAAATAAAAAATGGCTTGTGGCATTTATCGATGATCATACCCGTTTATGTTGGGCTTTCCTAATGTCAAAAAAATTTGAGGTTAAAAAACTATTTAAAATGTTTTCCTCAATGATTGAAAACCTTTTTGAAACAAAAATTGGGATTATTCACACAGATAATAGAATTGAATACTTTAAAGGAATTTTTGAAAGTTTTTTCAATGAGAAAGGGATTCATCATCAAACTAATTGTGTTGATACACCTTAGCAAAATGGTATTGCTGAGCGCAAAAATGAACATCTTCTTGGAGTTTCTCTAGCTATAATGCTTTAAATGAATATTCCTAAAGATTTATGGGGAGAAGCCGTCTTAGCTGCATCTTATCTTATTAATAGAATGCCTCCTCTGTTCTAAATCATATCAATCTCGATTGTTTAAAATTTTTTTTCCTAAATTATGAATACCTTAAAATCTTCCTATTAAAATATTTGGGTGCACATCATATGTTTACATAAATAATAAATGGAGGTCTAAACTTGATTCGAGGGTAAGAAAATGTATTTTTATTGGTTATGCTCCAAACAAAAAGGACACAAGTGTTTCAATCCACAAACTAAAAAAATATTTGTCTTTATGTGTGTTACTTTTCTTGAATGTCAGCCTTTCTTTAAAAAGTTTCTCTTCAAGGGGAGATAGGAGAAGAAGAAATTTTTAGGATATTTCTACCACTCTTGTACCTAAAACCATTGATTCTATTGATCTTGTTACACCAATTACTGGTTTTATACCTGGTTCCACATCTAAAAATGAACTTTTAAATAAAGAGGAAATTAGTAATACTGAGGAAACAAGTGATCCTGAATCTGTTTTGCTAAACATTTTTGAATCCTCGGTAAGGGGAAAAATACGACCCATAGTTCCCTCAGAACATGGTAAAAAGCTCCTAACTTATTCAAGGAAGAAATACTGAGGAAACAAGGGATCTTGAATCTGTTTTGCCAAACATTTTTGAATCCTCGATGGGGAGAAATACTACCCATGGTTCCCACAAACATGGTAAAGAGCTCCTAACTTATTCAAGGAAGAAAGGTCATTAGGAAAACAAGAAGTTCACAATTCCTTTAGCACTAGATGAATCAGTTGCTCCGAGAGCAAAACCTGAAACTACTCTAGTTATCTATGACATTCCTCCTATTCATACTCCTCATGTCCCTAATGATCCAAATGTCGATTCTATTCCTTATTCAGTGCCTAATACTGAGCCCAATGATCTAGATATTTCTATAGCTATTAGGAAAGCTAAACGTACCTTCATCCTATATCTCGATATCTTTCCTATGCTAAACTCTCAAAGAAACATAATGCCTTTATATCTAAGTTATCTAACTTGTTTATCCAAGAAACATCCAAGAAGCACTCGATGATTATGACTGGAAATCACCAATAATGGAAGAGATTAATGCTCTGAAGAGAAGTGGGACATGGGAAGTTGGATTTGCCTAAAAATCAGAAAACCATTGGGTTTAATTGGGTGTTTACAATGAAGTTTAAGGCAGATGAGGGTATTGAGAGATACAAGATGAGATTATTTGCTAAAGGTTTTACTCAAACATACGTAATGGATTATCAGGAAACCTTTGCCCTTGTTGCAAAAATCAATTCCATCTGGGTATTATTGTCTTTAGCTTCTAATTATGACTAGCATTACACCGGTTAGATGCTAAGAACGCATTCCTGAATGGGGATTTAGAAGAAGAGGTGTTTATGAGCCTACTTGTAGGATTTGAGATGATGATGGGATAAGATGAAGTTTGCAAACTTAAAAAATCCCTATATGGTCTTAAACAGTCTTCGAGAGCTTGGTTTGAACATTTTGGAAAAGTAGTGAAAAGCTATGGTTATCATCAGAGCTAGGCTAATCACACAATGTTTTATAAGCGATCGGAAAAAGGTAAGATCTTTATCTTAATCGTCTGTGTGGATGATATAATCTTTACAGGTGATGATTCTGAAGAATTAGCAAACTTAAAGAAGAAGTTGGCATGGGATTTTGAGATTAAAGATCTGAGATTATTAAAATATTTCCTTGTTATGGAGTTCGCTATATCAAGGGGAAATATATCCTTGATCTTCTCAGTGTAACAAGTCTCCTAGGTTATAAAGCTGCATATACTCCACTTGACACTAATTTAAAACTTGATCTAGCTAAGCTGAAGACGTGATTGATAAGAAAAAATTTCAAAGGCTTGTAGGGAAGTTAATCTATTTGCCACATGCTCATCTTGATATAGCTTTTGCTGTGAGTTTGGTTAGCTATATATGCACTTGCTTGGACGATAACATTTTGATGCAGCCTATAGAATTTTAAGATACCTAAAAAGAACTCCTGGAAAGGGTCTTATGTTTTGAAAGAATAATAACCTACAAATAGAAGTCTACACTAATGTAGATTGGGCGGTCGTACTACTGACGGACGTTCTACTTCAGGCTACTGCGCCTTTGTTGGAGGAAATCTCGTTATGTGGCGGAGTAAAAAGTAGAATGTTGTGGCTTGCTTGAAATTGTATTGAGGCTGAGTTCTAGTTTCTTGCTCATGGGATAAGCACGGTAGTTTGGTTGAAAAGATTGTTGAAAACTTGAAGATTTCAGTGTTTCATCTTATGAGAGTATATTGTGATAACAAGGCAGTCATCTCAATCGTTCAACCTGGTTTTACATGACAGAACGAAACACTTTGAGGTTGACAAGCATTTCATCAAAGAAAAGATTGAAAGGGGGTTAATTCGTCTTTCCCATGTACCAACTACAGATCAGATGGCAGACATACTCACCAAAGGGCTACACAAGGGACAGTTTGAACTTTTAGTTAGCAAGCTATCTATGGAAGACATCTTCAAGCAGCTGGGGGGTTGCAAGATTCATGGGTCAATTATGCTGAATTAGTGTGATTTGTTTGTATTTTAGTTTCCTAGAATAGTTTATGTATGTTATAGATAATATTATATTTATTAGTGTTATATTTACTATGTAATGGAATTAATAAAGGAGTAGGTGAGGTATACCAATGGTCACAAGAACTTTGTGTATATATCTCTATGTATGTACATACAAATGATAGAAAATAGAAACATTTTACTATTTCCTTCTCATAACATGGTATCAGAGCCATTATAATCCTTTGAAATTTTTAAGTTTTTTTTTTTTTTTTCTTTTTTGTTACCAGTGAGCAACGGTCGTTTGTTTTTTTTTTTTTTTTCATCACGTTGAAGTTGCCTTCGGGTGTAACGAGCATCTTGAGAGTGAGTGAGTGTAGGAGGTTCTTTTTTTTTGTCACCGCCTATCTAGAAAGGAGGATGACCCATCGATCAGCCCACCTATGAAGTCCGGCGAGCTTCCGACGTGCGTGTGAGTCACACGCGCCGCTTCCAGCTTTCGGCGTCCTTTTTCTCCGACGGCGTGTGGGGGAGCGTGAGGCTCCCTTCCCCTACGTGCTTCGACATTCTTCAAGTAAGGCCAATCTTATGTTCTCCTAAGCTTCGTTTATCATTTCGATCGTCTTGGAAAGCGCGCTTGAAAATTTCTCACTGTGCAATCTAGTGTTGTTTGATCTTGTGTCTAATACGACTCAATCATGTTCGAATGATAGATGCAGCGGTGGTTCAAGTATTTCATATTGAATTCGTGCATGTGTGTTTGATTTCGTGTTGGTTTTGGAGTGTTGTAGAGTTTGTGTTCGTTCTGGAAATTTTGTGGTTGTTTGACGGCGTGGAATTTGGCTTTTGGTTCTATTTTGGATGATTGTGGAATTTCCACACTTACTGTGAAAAATATTTTACAAATTTTATTTTGGGTTTGAACAAGGATAAGAAGCTCAGTATTTGTTTGTATTTGTGTTAAACAAGATGGTCGAGAAAACAATTACTGTTTCTATCGATGAATATGCGAAATTCTCTCTATTTCAAAAGCATTGAAGGCTGCATCTTGTCATATCTCTGCTAGTAATGGGTTAGGAAAACCAAATACATGTCTTCTTTCCTCATCTTCTAAGTGGGTTATCGATTCAGGTGCCGCGGATCATATGACAGGTAATCCTAATCTTTTTTCCACTTATCAGGCTTGCACAAGTCCTACAAATGTCACACTAGCAGATGGATCAAAGTCATGTGTCCTTGGTTCTGGCTCTATTAATCCTACTTAACAGCTTTCCTTGTCCTCAGTATTATGTTTACCTCAATTTTCTTTTAACTTACTATCTGTCAGTCCACTCACTCGTGACCTGAATTGTTGTATCACATTTTTTCCCGATCATTGTTTATTTCAAGATCTTATGACGAAGAAGATTATTGGTAAAAACATGAATCGGGAGGTCTCTACATTCTGGATACTCAAGTGTCAAGATCTGTTGCATGTTCAATTGTTCTCACACCGTTTGAAGTATACTGCCGGTTAGATCATCCTTCTTTATCTGTGTTAAAGAAATTTTATCTCCAATTTAATAGTGTCTCGAGATTAGATTGTGAGTCATTTCAGTTTGCAAAACACCACCAATTGTCTACATTTCCTAGAATTAATAAAAGAGCTAGCATGCCTTCTGAATTAATCCACTCTGATGTATGGGGATCTTGTCCTGTTACATCTAAACCTGGTTTTAGATATTTTGTTACTTTTGTGGATGATTACTTTCGTATGACTTGGCTTTATCTCATGAAAAATCGCTCTGAGGTATTTTCTCATTTTACTGCCTTTTGTTCTG
This sequence comes from Combretum micranthum, assembly GCA_024138025.1. Lineage (NCBI taxonomy): Eukaryota > Viridiplantae > Streptophyta > Magnoliopsida > Myrtales > Combretaceae > Combretum > Combretum micranthum. The sequence goes on along the minus strand of JAMXBD010001842.1, from coordinate 10,843 downwards.
AAATCAAAACACAATTTAATACCTCTATTCGTATATTAAGAAGTGATAATGCCAAAGAGTACTTTTCTCACTCATTTCGGACATTCATGATTCAAAATGGCATTCTTCACCAATCTTTATGTGTTGATACACCATCCCAAAATGGAGTGGCTGGAAGAAAAAATCGACATCTTTTTGAGACAGCAAGAGCCCAACTATTTTAAACAAATGTTTCTAAACAGTTTTGGGCTGATGCAGTTTCTACTGCATGTTTCTTAATCAATCGTCTATCCTCATTTGTTCTTCAAGGTGAAATTCCTATAAAGTTTTGTTCCCTATAAAATCATTGTTTCCTATTGAACCTAGAATATTTGGTAGTACCTGTTTTGTTCGTGATGTTCATTCTCAGTAACCAAATTGGATTCTAAATCTCTTAAGTGTGTCTTCTTGGGTTATTCTCGGGTTCAAAAGGGATATTGGTGTTACTGTCCTCATCTTGACAAGTATCTTGTGTCAACGGATGTTACGTTTGTAGAAAATACTCCATTTTTTCCATCAACTGAAAAGTCAACACAGGATGGAAATGATGATCTGTTGGTGTATCGTATTACATATCAATCTCCAAGTATACAAACAACTTCATCAACACCGCCATTGTCACCTCCACTTCCACCACGACCTCCTATTCGATATGTGTATTCCAGACGTCGTGATCTGCCTACTTCATGTCTTGAACCATCCTCTTCTTCCACAGATCCTCCAAGTGATCTTGATCTTCCAATTGCACTTCGAAAAGGTAAATCACTGTGCTTATCCTATTTCTTCTTTTGTTTCATACGTTCACTTGTCGTCGTCATCATCTTCTTTTATTGCTTCACTTGATACTGTGGCACTTCCTAAGACACTTCATGGTGCTCTCTCTCATCCTGGCTGGCGTGAAGGTATGATTGAAGAAATGAATGCTTTAGATACTAATGATACTTGGGATCTAGTGGACTTACTACAGGAAAGAAAGCGATTGGTTGTAAGTGGGTGTTTGCTATTAAAGTGAATCCAGATGGATCGGTTGCTCGGTTGAAAGCACGTCTTGTGGCTAAAGGATATGCCCAAGCTTACGGGGTAGATTACTTAGACACTTTTTCTCCCTTGGCTAACTTAACTGTATGGTTATCTATATCCTTAGCAGCAACTCATCATTGGCCTTTGTATTAGATGGATATAAAATATGCATTCTTACATGGTGATTTGCAGGAAGTATATATGGAGCAACCACTTGGGTTTGTTGCTCAAGAGAAGTAGGGTAAAGTTTGTTGTCTTCGAAAGTCATTTTATGGTTTGAAACAGAGTCCTCGAGTCTGGTTTGGGAAATTCAGTTAAGTAATAGAAGATTTTGGCTTACAAAAGAGCAAGTTAGATCATTCTGTATTCTTTAGACGTACGAACTCTGGTATGATTCTTCTTGTTGTATATGTTGACGATGTTATTATTATTGGAAGTGATAGTTCAGGGATCTCCTCTCTCAAGTCATTTTTGCAAATTCAGTTTCAAACAAAGGATTTGGGAATGTTGAAATATTTCTTGGGTATTGAGTTAACAAGGAGTAAGAAGGGCATTTTTCTGTCTCAAAGAAAGTATGTACTTGACTTATTAACAGAGATGGGAAAATTGGGAGCCAAGCCATGTAGCATTCCTTTGCTCCCAAATATGCAGCTTACAAAAGAGGGTGAGTTGCTCAAGGATCCTGAGAGATATAGGTGTTTGGTGGGAAAGTTAAATTACCTCACTGTAACCCGTCTTGATATTGCTTATCCAGTTAGTATTGTAAGTCAGTTATGTCTTCTCCTACAGTGCATCATTGGGCAACTTTAGAACAAATTTTGTGTTATCTAAAGGGTGCTCCAGGACTTGGATTAGTGTATGGAGATGATGGACATAATCGTATCGAGTGTTTCTTAGATGTTGATTGGGTAGGATCTAAAATTGATAGAAGGTCTACTATTGGATATTGTGTTTTCATTGGAGGTAATCTAATTTCTTAGAGAAGTAAGAAACAGAACATTGTATCTCGCTTATGAAGGGTTTTATTGATACAAAATTTCGAAAATTTTATTATAACACTGCGGAAAAACGAAAACCCTATACCAGTATCCATGTTTCTTGATTAGATTTGAAAAAAAAAAAAAGGCTTCTTGAATATACATTATATTGATGCTTTCAAAACGATCAGCAGATCGGATTTGTAGAAAGTGCAGTCTTGCAATCCCCTCTACGGTATCCACACGCGAACGATCGTGTGCTAGCACTCAAGAACACGAATCCAATTCGTGTCAGAATTATTTTTCTTCTTTTCTCTCTTTTAGGTTTGCAGAATTTCTTGCCGTCTAATGTGACGTCAAAGAGTCTGACCTAAAAGGCTGTCTATAGATCTATATATATAGACATGTAGGAAACCCTAAAGGAAACCCTAGAAAATAAATATGATAAGATATTGTTTAATATTTAATAAAATACATTATTTCATTAAATATTAATTATCTGTCATAATCATTTATTATTCTTAAACTATTTAAGAATAATAAATATAATAATTCCTATAGGTTTAAATATAAACCCATAATATATTTCATTCGTTCTTTTGTGTGTGACCCTGTAGATACACCTAATGTTGGGAGTAGGTTCTAAACACCTTTTAGACCTACAAGATATTATTGGTCTCTAGCAAGACATTATGTCTACTCAAATTAGGTGAATATCGGTAATCCGATTTTTGTCTGATCTATAATTTATGTAATTATCCTTTTTGTCACATGATATCTAGATTGAACATAAGACATGGAAAGTGTCATTCTTATATTGTTCAATCTTATCATTTCTCGATTTCTAAATGATCTGATAATACAAATGAAATTGATCACACTATCAATTCATTTGAGCATGGCCATGCATTTCTCAGTCTCACTTATCGAGGGGCCCAGAGATATCTCTCTCATAACGAAAGGGACAAATCCCATCTTAATCACTCAATTTCCTCTACATGATATATATTATGCCCAAACTTAACCTTTATAATTATCCGGTTAAAGATAATGTTTGATTGAGTTGAAACATAACGTTTCTTATGTTGGAACCTATGGTGATTTCAAGTCTAAGGATACGTTGACATAATTATTATGAAAATCACTTATGACAATATTCCATGTAGTGATCTCATAGTGGGTCAGTTCAGCACACAGTCATCTAATATGTGCTATGAGTTTCATTTGTATCACCATACAGATAGACATCCCATGTTTACCAAATAAAAACTCATACTAGATTTAATTTATTATTATTTCCATAATAATGAGTATCTAGGAATATTTAGAATAATAAATTATTCATGGATTTCTAAAATAAATATGCAAACAATACAAAAGAAATGCCTCTGTTCATTCATATATATATAAATATATATAAATATCAAATGACAATATCTAGTAATTGGCCTAGGGCACAATCACTACAGCTTAAGTGCAGGAGCCGAATACAGAGCTATGACACAATTAGTGTGTCAGATAATATGGATTTATCAGTTTTTGACTGAACTTGGTCTAGAGGTACTAGTGCCTATCCAGTTATGGTGTGATAATCAGGCTACTCTTCATATTTCATCTAATCCCGTGTTCCATGAGTGAACCAAGCATATTGAAATTGACAGTCATTTCATTCGTGAAAAGATATAGCAGAAACTGATCTCTATAGGGCATGTCAAGACAGGAACACGGTTAGCAGATATTTTTACTAAAGCATTGAATGGGGCTAGAATAAATGATATTTGTAACAAGTTGGGCATGATTAATATCTACGCTCCAACTTGAGAGGGAGTGTTATAGATAATATTATATTTATTAGTGTTATATTTACTATGTATGTAATTAATAAAGGAGTAGGTGGGTATACCAATAGTCACAAGAACTTTATATATATATCTCTATGTATGTACATACGAATGATAGAAAATAGAAAAATTTTACTATTTTCTTCTGATAACAATGTACAGCTGTCAATTAGTTTTTATTCTCTAGGATACGTACCAGATTTAGCCTCTTGTATAATTATATATTTGTATCAATACAAAACAATAATAATATGATCTTTTCATACCATGCACGTTCATACAAACAAAAGTTAACAGTTGCATAGTGTCCTCAAATGGTGGTTCAAATGCCTGAGAGCAGTTGTAATCTTTTGTTAAAGGTGGGAAATTGCTGGAGTACTTCAAGAGGTTCTGAGATTCTATCCTTTATTATTTATCTATTATTTTGTTAAAAGAGCACTGAAGTGCTTTGAGGTGGTATTTTTTGGTCTGCAGCATTTGTTTCAGTAGATGTCATTATGTTTGGATGTCCTATTGCCAACAAAGGCAAAGTTACCCTTTCAACAGATTGGTTTAATACATACAAAATTTTATCTCAATGCTGCATGGTTTCCACATTTTAGTGAACACTGGTTTAAAATGTGCTTTATGAGATATTCACCCATATCGTTTTAGGATTTCTTTTCTTCTTCTAATGTGAATTATCTACTTCTTTTTCACCAGAGCATTGGTGGGAAGGATGTTTGTGGAATAGGTTAGGTGTTACTTGAGCGCGTTTGCGAAGAGCACAAAATGTGTGTTGGTTGTTTAGAGTGCACTATTTCCACAGTTATAACTGAGGGCATGTTGCGCAATATTTGCCCCCATATCGGAGAAAGAAAGTGCCTAAGGCCTTAATTTCTTACACATGGTCTATTCTCGTGGTTATGTGATATTGGGGTTGATAGTTTTCCTTGATATGTGTTGAGTTTTGTTTTTGATATGGTCTTCTCTATCAAAAGTTGCCCGTTTTATCTGTAACATTCTTTTTTATATGAACTTTTTTAATTGTACAATTTATTCTGTTTTGCTTGTTTAAGAAGTTTAGTGATTTTTGGAGGTGGAGAGATTTGTTATTGAAATAATTTTTCTTTGAATCATAACACTGTAATCCACTCTTGAAGTTCTTGATGGGTTTTATCTACAGGATGGGCAGGGATATGGAGTATGACTGCTGGTCATGTGACTTGCTTTGTGCTGCTTCATCTCCTGATTTGTACAGGATAAATTTAGAGCAGGTTTGTGAGCAAGTTTGTCTTTATATGTTTATTGCATGTAGCTACTCAAGTTGACTACAAATTTTCCCACAAAAATAAATTCAGCGAGGATGATTATTCATCAATATATAATTAACTTCTAGGAGATGCTGATGTGGCTTTGTCCTTCACTGTTGTATCTGCTGCAATGACATGACTGTCATTATTTAGGTTTGCTTCTAATTGTTGCTTAGAGGTGTGCATTATACTAGGTTTTTGCTTTTTTATGTCTGTTTGCTTTACCTGTGATGGTTTGAGACTTTATATAGATGGAGAGGATGGTTAATGCTGTTTCCTGTATGCAAAAACTTGCAGAACTTGGTGCATTTTACTTTGGATTTCTTTTATATTCTGGGATCAAAAACTATTCCATTATTTATTTCCATGTAGACGTGCTCAGACATGTCCATACAATTACATATTGGCATTCACATGTTTGTGCTCCTATACAGGCGCACTGCCTTGTCTCATGAATATTCTGCTTATGCTGATAGCTATTTAGTTTTGCTATATAGCTTGAATAGATGTCACATGTTATTCCTAGGCAATGTTCATATTGAGTGCTAGTCAGATGCAAGGCTCTTTTCTTCATTTTATGGTTAACAGAATTCTCTATTGTTGTCTCTTGTGATGCTTTTGTATAGGGGTTTCTTCAACCCTTTCTTTTTACATTTGATTAATGAAAAGAAAAAAAATCTAGCATATTCTCAAGAAAGAGCCGCCTAATTTCATTTCTTATCTTCAAGATAACTTAGTTATCTGTTGTCTAGCTTCATTAGTATATTGTGTTTGCATTCTTTGTTGAAAGAAAACATCTTGTTCCTTCACATGCTTTATTATCTTACAAAAAAGAAAGTCTATGGTTTATTGCATTGAATCCCAACTACAAGTCTAGAATAGGTCAGTCTTTTCTTGATTTGTGGTAATGGCTTTTAAATTCCTAAGCATCTAGGTACAAATTTTTTCTTCATTTTATTTCTTTTCTTTTTTTTTTTTTTAAATCTCTCTGTCTATAACATTGTTTCTTGGTTAGTCGATTGCAGTATTTGAACTTAAATATTTTCTTTATATACCTTTTATTTTTGGTGCATACATATACTTGGCTTTCATTGAAATATGGCAGACATCATCAATGATTGTTGCCAAATTCTTCCATGCAGGGTCGTTTTCTCTCATCGCTTAGTACTCAATCCTCTGCCCTAAATGTAGTTTCTCGAAGGTAGCTTTTGTATCTCTCATTCTCCATGAATTCTTTCTTACATACAGGATATCCATGCATCAGGTACAAGAGGTTGACTTAGTGGATGGGGTGCAAGAACTTGTGTTCAAACTCCCCACTATGGACACCTTTTTGAGCTACCTATGAAAATGTAAGGTATATTGCATTGATGCATGTGTCTTATGGGGTAGTTCATGTGCTTGGAGGTCATTGGTCTATGTGTAATTACTTCCCATATTTTATTTTATTATTTTAATTATTGTCAGTTTTTTTATTAAAAAAAAAAAATACCCAATTTCCATGCATTTTTGAGATTGATGAGGACTATATCTTTTCATTTTCAGCAAGCTTCATGGGCTTGTTGCATGTGGTGGTGAGGATGGGGCTATAGAATGTTTTGATATGAGAGCAAGATCGTCAATTGGAAGAATCGATGCTGCTATAACTGCTGGGGATTCTGATCAGGTGACCTCCCACTTCTCGATTCTTTGTTCTTGATTTGATTAAATATTTAGTATGAGGATGGTGTTTAGGGTTATGGAGCCATTGACTTTCTGAACAGAGCATCACATATTAAATTAAGTCTTGCACAAATACCTTTCTCAAATGCTTTATTTAGAGTAATCCCTAACTTACATAGCTAGTGGCATCTGTTATCTTTGCTCCAACTTTTTCAAGTCTATTGGGTTTCACTTTTGACAAGCAAAACTTCAGAATGCTAACATCTTTGGAGTCCCCTGATAGCCATGCAAAAATTCATGTGGTCATAAGCTTCTTCTTTTAGGATACATCACCATCTTTCAAGTTCTGGCGAACTAGTGATTTGCTTGAGTTTGTGAAAAACAGTAGAGTTGTTATGATGCTTTTTATTTGCAGCCTCTCTTAAAAATGAAGGATTTGTCAGGAATCCAACCTTTGCAACAGAAACTTCAATGATTAAAAAATGTGAAATATCCCCACTAAAAGTGGCTTGAGAAAAAGCATTTATAGTTTGGATAAATTTACTAAGAGGGATCACACATTCTCTTTCCTTTTTAATTAGTGGGTATGTAGGGATCATGCCTTTTCCTTTGTGCTAGCTTTCTGAATCCATACAAGAAATAATAATTGCTTTGGATTAGCTGCTTATGGAGTCATGACATTAACCCAACTGTTGGTTGAACTGGTATTATGTTCCTCTCTTAGTCCTAGTGGAAGAAATATTTCTTTTTGTCTTTATGGCACATTAGCTGGTGGAATGCAGTAGGCTGTAACAGAATCTATTCCTTAGAAATAGCAAAGCAATGTCTTCTTTCTCTCTCTTTCGCACTATTTTTAAGTTGGGCTAAATTAGCCTTTGTTTGTTTAGTTGGACATTGATTCCAATAAGGAATTGACAAGCAATGGAATTGAAATGATCAAATAATTTATATATATATTTTTTATATATTTAATTTTTTGGGGGTAAACCTGTCCTTAGCCACCATCCCAATCCAAAGCTTGGACACCGTCTCATCTCAAATACTGTCCACCATTGTGCTTAGGCTTAGTCCTAGGTACCGCGACAACTTTCATGCACATTGTAGCTTAGAATTGCAGACCACGGTGGTTGTTCCACATGATGACTCATTGAGTTTTGTCTAGGTGTGACTAGGTCATGCCACTGATGATTTGCCATTTGTGGCTTGTTGCCCCAGCATTCATGACTTGTCATGGTTGCTCATGGTGCAAAGGGGTCATGCCACTCATGATCTGACCTTGGTTGTCCTAGTGGCATCTCTCTGTTGCAAGCTAGTCGTGCCTCATGCTGCCGTCATGGTTGCTCTATAGCCAGCTCCACGTGGTAGCTCTTACAGCCAGGATGTCAGTGGTCTTAGGGTTTCAGGGGCAATTGAAGCAATCAGAAGAATACGTGGGATCTTGGTAAAAAATGGCTATTCCTTGATTCTGCGAGAGATTTTTGCCCCATTGAAAAGGCATGGCATCTAAGTAAGAGGGCATAGAAGGGGGAAAAGAATAGCTGCCTTCCTCAAATTATGAAGCAAATGGGCCTTTATTTGTTGTGTAATTATGATTCTACCATTGATTGCATGCAAGATTCAGAAGAACTTTCTTTTTTTGGTTGCTGGTAGAGCCATTTCTTGGACAGCACTGAAACGGCATCTGATGATTGTATGGTTAATATTAACTGTATGAAATAGAATAAATCATCAGGTAATTTTATTAAAATTGTAATTTATTCTTGTATAGATTTTAATTAATATATTGTACATATGGAATATAACATAGCAAAGGTATAATACTGATACAATGTTTTATTGTAATATATCAATGTTATTTACTAAATTTATGTAATATACGTTAATTCATATAATAATATACGTTAATTCATATAATTATATAATAATTATAGTTATATCACTACTAGAAGACAACACACGGGTGTCAAGAGTTTGTGGATAAATAATTAAAATAAAGAAAACAATTGGTAACAAAAAAATCAATTATAAGTGGGAAAAACTCAAAAAGAAATTAACATATATTTCCATATTAAGAAAAATGGTTGGTGTGGTTAAAGTGTTCCCTTCTTTAATGAGAAAGTCAAGAAGAGCTGCACCATTATCATATTTTCAGAAATCAGTGGTCTTTGAATTATATCTTTCTTGCTGATGTTGATAGTTGGAAAGGCAGACATTTCTTCATTTTAACTATGCAGTCAGTAATAATCGTTATGAAGTTGTTCACTGTTTGGAATGTGCTTAAAAAATTGTGATTAGTTAGCAAGCCTGGAGCTTCATATTATGCGGCTCAATAGAAGTGCACCTTTATCCAATTCCAATTTTATTTATTTCTTATTTTTAATTAGCTAACCTACCTCTTACCATCAGCTGTTATTGTTACAGTTGCTGTACTTCACAAAAAAAAAAATGTACATGCACTGTACTTTAAATGATAGTCTACTCTACTTTGCTCTTATAGGAGGTGACTGCAATAGAGTTTGATGAAGATGGGGCTTCATGATGGCTGTTGGAAGTAGCACTGGAAAGGTACAATAGTGGTGAAATATGACAGCTATTTGCCCTTCATTTTTTATGGTTGGTATTACACCTAATGATATTTCATGTAGGCATATTATCTTACTTGAACTTGTAGACAACCTTATTATAGTTGATTGCAACTCGGTAGTAGGATCCCAGATGCAGTGAAATAAACTTCTGATATTTATGCTCACTTGGAATATCTTTTTCATTTTTGTTATAACTGATATATACAAATATGAATTCGTATTTGGTCTGGACAATAATGAAAGTTTGTTACTTACCGGAAAAAAAGGAAGCATCTGAAGTTCTTTAATTGTGGTGTTTTTGTGCTTTTGAGGGTGTGTGGGGATGTGTGTGTGTTTTTTCTTTATTTTTTGTTGGGGAAGGGGCGGTGTTCCTTTTTGATTTGTTAGGGTGATGGTTTCCCATGGTGTAAATTTGCAGCAGCTTGTGGTTAGTTCATGCCTCCATGGCATTGAGAGAAGTTTTAGTGGTTAGTTAATTATATATGTATAAACTATAATATCTTTTAATTCCACAACCCAAAGGGTGAAACTTAAAAAGTGTCTGAGGAAGCTAACTGCTTATGTTGCTAATTCAATGCTGCTAATTTGTCTTTATGGTAGCCATGGACTTGAGTGTATTGGAGTAGTGTAGGTGACATAGCTTTTTAAAGTTTTGTTTTGAGTAGTCTGCCATAACCTTACATTTTCCTTCCTTTTCAATAACCTATGGATCTTGTCAGAATGGAATCTTGTTGACTTTGACTGATATGATACTTATTGCAGTTTTTCCTTAACATAAAGCATTCTCACAAAATTCACATGCTGTCCAGGTGTTATTGTATGATTTGCGGTCATCACAACCAGTACGGATTAAGGATCACATGTAAGATTTATTATCTTTGTACCAAATTTTTTCTATAAGTTTCTGTCCCTTGATCTCCCTACCTTGTGAACCCTAAGGTTCCCACGCTGTTTGAAGCTGATTATTGAACCCCAAGGTTCCTTCACCATTTTAAGCAGATTATTGATGGAAATTTATGTACATTTGTGCAGGTATGGTAGCCCAATATTGAATGTTAAGTGGCATCAAACTCTTAACTCTGAGAAACCAAAGATTATTTCCACAGATAATCATGTTGTCAGAATATGGGACCCAGAGACGTAGAACTTTTACAGAGATCTTGCTTATTTTTCTTATTCTTGAACTAAAACTTGTCATTAAGCAAGTCAATACGAAGAGCTTTTTTTTTAACCCCCCTCCTAAATTTCAGTTGATTTGGTGTTTCAGCACCTTTTATTGTTATATGGATGCTGAGAGGAACCTAATGTCCAGTTTAGTGTTCATTTGGTGATTTTAAATGTTTTCTTGGTAGCATTGGGTATCTATAGTTGCATAGGAACTTAACCTCTAGCAAATTAACCACTTGGCTGGCTAATACAATCTTTGAAAAGCATGTTGATTTGGAACG